>JAQHUG010000878.1:98264-114179 GCA_028555095.1 Dicrostonyx torquatus | reverse complement strand
CCACCACCATCACCGAGCTGCAACACGTGTTCCCAAATACTGGGCGTCACAAGCCACATTTTAAGGAAAGACCATTTTTACTTGAGGTCTAAAATGGCTGCACTGCAGTTCAAATGAGTATCTGGCTAAGTTATTTTTTTTCACATATTCATTAAAATTTTTGACATTTTCATGTTTGTATGTAATGAATTTTGGTCGTTCTGCCCCATTAATCTCTCTCATCCCTCTCCTATTGCCACTGAACCTCCTCTTCTCCAAACAAGTCCCCATCCCCCTCAGCAAGCACCTTTGTTTTTTTAAATTAAGGAAGTAAGGCTACTTACTTCAAACAAAAAAACTGACGTTTTGTTTTCATTTCCAGTGGTAAGCTTTCAAGTGAATAGAATTTCTGGGGAGCTTGTACCACCCTTACAAACTTCCTGCTAGTACTCAGAGACTGAGCAGTGGGGGAGACGCCATTACATTACTACTGTGTCAACATTTACAGTTCCGTGACTGGCTGAACTGGTAACAAATCAAATAAATCAAAGAACCACAGTGTGAGAAAGAAAGGTTAAATGAGCAGAGCAGATATAGTGATGGCGGGAGATATGGCGCAGGAGGTAAGGGGAACCTGAGTTCAAATCCCAGCATCTACCATCTATAAGATCCAGTGGCCTCTTGGAGCAGGCAGCTGTATATGCAGGCAGAACACTGTACACATAAAATAAATAAATCTAAAAATTTAAAACAAGGGACGTATAGTGACACCATGTCATGTTGCACCCTCTAACTAGATTTAAAGACACTGTTGTGTTGGTGTGGCTGAGTTCTCGCATGTGCTCGGCCCAGTGCCCATCTCCCACAGCCGATAAACCAGGTGGCACCAGCCTGTAATTCCAGAGATTGGGAGACGAGAAGCAGGAGGATCCCAAACACAAGTCATTCTTTGCTACATATAAAACTGGGGACAGCCTCAAATACATAAGACCCTGTCTCAAAAAAAAAAAAAAAAGCAAACCAACTCAAAATTAGTACATAAATTTCTTATCATTTGTTGAATTAAAAAAAAAAGGCCAGGTAGTGGTGGCACTGCCTTTAATCCCAGCACTCAGGAGGCAGAGGCAGGCGGATCTCTGTGAGTTCAAGGCCAGCCTGTGTAATAAGAGGCCGCTTGTTTGTTCCTGACTGCTCAGCCCCGAAATAACCACACAGAAACTGTATTAATTAAATCACTGCTTGGCCCATTAGCTCTAGCTTCTTATTGGCTATCTCTTACATCATAATTTAACCCATTTCTATTGATCTGTGTATCACCATGAGGCTGTGGCAAGGTTCCTGCATGTCTATTCTGGGAAGCAGCTACATGACATCTCTTGACTCTGCTTTCTTTCCCCCAGCATTCAGTTCTGTCTTCCCGCCTAATTCTACTCTGCCCTATCACAGGCCAAGTCAGTTTCTTTATTCATTAACCAATAAAAGCAACAAATATACAGAAGGACCTCCCACATCAAGCCTGGTCTACAGAGCGTGTTCTAGGACAGGCTCCATAGCTACCAAGAAACCCTGTCTCAAAAAACCAACCAAACAAACATTCATCTGAAAACTATTCAAATGGTGTCTTGTTTTCCAGCTCTCCAGCTATAGGAAGCCAGACTTTCTTCCTATGATTTTGCTAAAAAAAAAAAAAAAAAAGTCAGATCTTGACAGATTGAATGAAAACGCAAAGGTGATGGTCCAGCACACATGACGAGCCACATATTAAAGAGTTTGTAAATGTGTCATACAAGTGTAAAAAGAATTGCTTCGTTTTGGAAAAGGTAGTTATTTTATGTAAGATATTAACATATAATGTTTGTTATTTTTAAGTAAAGTAATAAATATTTCTTAGATCTCTTGAATTAAATTTTTAATATGATCCTGACTCTCACACTGAAGAAAAGCTGTCTGTCTCTCCCAAGTAATCATGTTCCATCCTCATTTCACACAACTGAAAGTCTTTCCTTTCAGAAGGAAAATGTAACATGACATGGCCCATCAAATGGTTATTGGGGGCAGTATCGTCCTTATCATTATTCTGCTTAGTTTTTTGAGACAGACTCTCACTATGTAGCCCTGGCTACTCTAGAACTCTCTGTGTAGACCAGGTTAGCCTCTAACTCACAGAGATCCCCCTGCTTCTGCCTCCCAGAGTACTGAGATTAAAGGTGTGCATCACCACACCCAACTGGTATCTTCTAAGCTTTATCATACGATCTATGATGGTTTAAGATTTCATGCCTAGAAATAGACTCCCTCCCATTCAGTTCAGGACCAAATTCAGGAACTTCCCTCATGAAAGCATAGGATCTAAATTAGAATAGCAGTCGTTTTTAATTAAAGAAGTCAGTAAATGTAGGTATGTGTGTCTGTAAAGGCACACATAAAACGCAACATGAGCTATTTCAAGAGACTATAACCATATGCCCTCCCTTGCCAAGAGTTTTCTAGTTTTGAGTTTACATAGAGGGTGTAGTGTGTTTCTAAAGAGCCTGCTGGCCAGGTGGTGGTGGCATGTGTCTTTAATCCCAGCACTAGGGAGGCAGAGTAAGTTCCAGGACTGGCTGCAGAGCTAACTGGCCTATGAGTATGTGCAGTACAAGTGAGAACACATACACATATACATGGTGCACACAGACACATGCCTACACACAACGATAATGCGTAAAACAAAATTTAAAAACTTGGGCAGTTTTTGCACAAATATTTAGATACACTGATCTCAGCATGTTAAGTTCCAAAATTGTTTTAAATTATCGGTTGATGTAAGGAAATCTGATTTAAAAATTTTTAATTGTGCTTGGAGAGATGAACATGTTTTTGTTCTTGCTAAGAACCTGAGTTGGTTCCCAGCACCCTTGTCAGGTAGCTCATGATGCCCTGTAACTCCAGCTCTGGAGGATCCAGCGCCCTCTTCTGGCCTCCAGGGGCACTGCGTTCATGTGTGCGGCTGTTTGTGTGGCAGTCAAGGGACAACCTGTGGGAGTTGGATCAATCTTCACCTGCTGACCCATCTTACTGGCATCTACAACTTTGTCATTTGACTTTAATTTTTTTGTTAGTTTTTTGAAGATAGGGTTTCACTAGGTAGCCCAGGCTGACCTGGAATTTGCCATGTGGACCAGGCTGGCCTCATTTTCACAGAGATCTATCTGTCTGCTTCTGCCTCTTGCATACTAGGATTAAAGGCATGGGCCAGGCAAAAATTAAAAAAAAAAAAATTTATTTTTATTTTATTTTATTTTTTTGGTTTTTCGAGACAAAAAAACTTTTTAATAAAACTAATTCTCCTACCAAGAAATATGACAGGTATTCATTTATTTAAAATATGTATTGTTAGTGTGTGTGTATAGGAGAGTATATGCAGGTGCCTGCCTGCAGAGGCCAGAGGTCCTGGGTCCTCATACAGGCAGCTGACAGCCATTTGAGGTAGCTGCTGGGAATTGAACTCAGGTCCTCTGGAAGGTCTGTTCCTGTTCTGAACTGCTGAGCCATCTCTTTAGCCTCATATCCTTTATTTATCCTGTTTTTTTTTTCATTCTTCAGTAAGAACCTTCTCCCCTCTCCCACCACCATTTAAGTTTACTTCTGGGTCACTGGAAAAAGCTATTGGTTTTTACAGACTTAAACTTCGTGAATCTGTAATTATCTGGCTTGCTTAAAGCTGCCTGTACCAACACTGCAGGCGATAAGATAATGTGGCTGCAAAGTAGCAAGAAACAGGACAACCTGTCGTCTTTAACTTCCTGACCACCGTTCCTGAGGAAATTCTGCCGTCAGCAGTCAGAACAACCAACTAGAGCCCAAAGCACAGGAGAAACAATTTGGGGCAGTGGGATGATCATCTCTACTAGTCAAGGGAACCAAATGTCACACATTTCTCAAGTCATTCTCAATAGCGCCAGACATATACGTCACCTCCTCAGGGATTCCAATGCGCTTAGCTGGGATAGTGTTAAAGGCCATTTCAAACATGCTTTGTCCCAGTTCACCGTAGTTGTCAACAGCAGTCTGGGAATAAATGACTCCCTGTATTAGAAAACAAAACAGGGGGGAGATGAAACGGAGAAAATGAAATTGTCAGTCACTAAGGGCTGGGGAATGTACTCAGAGGTAGAGCACTTGCCTAGGACGTTCGAGGCTCGGGGCTCCTTCCCTAAGACTCAAACTGCAGCAGCAAGCAGGTATCAGGAATACCCTGACCAGCAACCCAAATGTCAACAGAGAAGATAAACTTTTTTAAAAAAGCATTTATTTATTATGTATCCAGTGTTCTGCCTGAATGTATGCCTGCATACCACTAGAGGGCACCAGATCTCATTCAAGATGGTTGGGAACCACCATGTGGGTGCTGAGAACTGAACGCAGGACCTCTGGAAGAACAGCCAGTGCTCTTAACCTCTGAGCCATCTCTCCAGCCCTAAGAGAAATGTTTTTACATCAACTTTTCTCAAAACTGCCAAAGGGGGTCTGGCCAACCACTATCTACAAGTGGAGCCTTTGGCCACATGGGAGGCCTTTTCCCCTTAATAACCAGCTATGTCTTGGACTTTTTTGTGAAAGACTTGGTTTCTGAAGAACATGTCTGTGTAAGGAGTTCAGCAGGGCACCTAAGGGCTTCTAGTTCATCTTCCTGTGCGCGTGCCTGCTTTACCAGGGAAGAGGTGCAAGTACGGGATTTCCTCAGCTTCTAAATTTAAAGGGAAATTTTAAAACACCAGAATCCAAGATGTATGTATGTATCTTGGAAATCTAATTTAAATGTTTTTGATTTTTTTTTAACTTTTGAGTGTGTGTATGAATTTACATGTGCATATGGAGGTCAAAGGTCAACATCAAATCTCCTCTTTAATCTTGAACCCAGAGCTCACTGAGGCATTACTATTCATCACTGAAGGAAGTCAGCAGGAACTCACACAGGGCAGGGTCCCAGAGGCAGGAGCTGATGCAGAGGCCATGGAGGCGTGCTGCTTACTGGCTTACTTGGCCTGGCTTGCTCAGTCCACCTTCGTATGGAACCCAGGACCAGCAGCCCACGATGACACCAGCCACCATGGGCTGGGCCCTCCTCCATGGATCACTAAATGAGAAAATGCCTAACAGCTGGATCTTATGGAGGCGTGTCCTCAGCTGAGACTCCTTCCTCCGATGACTCTAGCTTGTGTCAAGTTGACACACGAGACCAGCCAGGACACCTATGTCCAAAGTCATCTTTTATAGTACATCGACACAGTTGCTAGTATATACTACCCATCTTGTCGCTGATAACACAACTGCCCACAACACACAAGGAACCAGAGAGCCCAGTTTGCCAACAGACTTCGCATGAAGCAGGTACCTACAGGAGCGACACAGTTGATCCTTACTCCACTTTTGGCCCATGCCAGAGCCATGGATTTGGTGAGGTTGTAAACGCCTTCCCTTGCAGCTCCGGAGTGCCTTTGAAGACAAGCATCATCATCGGTTTCTGCTGAACATATTTCTCATAAACTAACTTGACAAGCATATCAGCGACTTGAGAACTCCACAAGATGGTGCTTGTTATGCGTCTCTGTGATATCAAGTCTCTGTTTAAAGAGCTGAGCCAGGCGGGGTTGTTGCAAATTTTTAATCCCAGCACTTGGGAGGCAGAGGCAGGTGGATCTCTGTGAGTGTGAGGTAAGCCTGGTCTACAGAGGGAGTTCCATGCCAGCCAGGGCTACAAAAAGAAACCCTGTCTCAAACAAAAAAACTACAAAAACAATACAGAGAGAGAGAGAGGAGAGAGACAGAGTGTATGTGCTGGGTATGCCTACATCAAAGCCAAGACACAATTACAAAATACACCGCATAAGCTGTGTCTCTCAAAAGCTATGTGCACGGGAGGATTGTGGGCTCTGATTTACCTCAGACAGGCTGGCGACAGCCATGCTTGCTTTTTCCTTTGGTAGCTGAAAAGCTAGCAGCTAGAAAGACAAAAGATGGAAGGCTTGGCTCCGGCCTTCATTGACTTGTAGATTGCCCAGATGCTTTTGACTTCAAAGCTGGTAAGATGGTATGCAGGTGTGCTCCCCCCCCCCCACCCCCGGAAAGGAATATCAATAGGGAATTCCTCCTGAGTTGGGGGAGGATTCAGAGTTTTTTGGTAGACAATAAACGCAGGTAATGCTTGTGGACAGAGAAGTCCTGAGCCACCCTTGAACAATCATGGAGTGAAGTGTCTGATTCTTCCACACGCCTCCGAAACACACTTAGGGCAAAGTACCAGGTTCTATGTTGGGGCGACAGTCCCCCACAGAGGACTATCCTGATGAACGCTTTATTACACAGGAAATAATCTCTCTGCACACACACGTGTCACAGTACACGTATGGAGGCAGAGGATCTCTTGTGAGAGTGCTGTGGACTTGGGATGCAACTCAGGTCCTCAGTCTTAGAGGCAAGCTCCGTTACCAGCTGACCTATCTTACCAGCCCCAAATTGGTAATGACAAGTATGCAGATATTGTATATATTTTCAATAATAGAGAATGTGAAATTCATGTATTTGGCTATATTTATCAACAGAATTCCAAATAAAAGGTTCAGAAGATTGAGGTCTTGGGCTTTGGAGATGGCCTAACAGTTAAAGGCTCCCACTACAAAGTCTGACTACTTGAGTTCAAGTCCCAAGACCACATTGTGGAAGGAAACAGCCCCTGCAGTTGGCCCCTGACCTCTATACGTGTGCTGTGGTGCATGTATACCCCAAATTAAAAAAAAAAAACCCTAATTTAAAAAAAAAACACAAAAATATAATTTAAAAAAATTTAAAAAGCTGGGCATGGTGGTGCATGCCTTTAATCCGGACCTGGGAGACAGAACACTTGGGTCACTTTGAGTATGAAACCCGCCTGGTCTACATAGCAAGTTCCAGTCAGGCTAGGGACACATGTCAAGCACACATACAAGCCATACTCCCTGTCTCAACAGTAACAAACAGAGCTTTAGGTCTGCCTCTGTTCCAGGGCTCATGAAGGACGTAGAAATGGCCCGGGGGTGTGGCTCTGCGGATAGCATGAATGCCCTGTATGCACGGAGCCTGGATTCAATACCAAGTATCACATAAAACCAGGTCGAGTAGCACAGGGTCACATGACCCTCAGCTACATGTCAAGTATAATGTCATCTGGTATGCAGGAGACCCTGCCTTCAAAAACATAACAAATTCAGAGAAACCTCACAGGAAACCACACACACTCACCTACACACATATACACACTCACTGTAAAAAAAGAAGGTGATGTGATTCAGAATTTCTTTTTCTCTTCTGTTTTTGTTTTTCAAGACAGGGTTTCTCTGTAGCCTTGGCTGTCCTGGAACTAGCTCTTGTAGACTAGGTTGACCCCGAACTCACAGAGATCCACCTGCCTATGCCTCTGCCTCCCAAGTGCTGGGATTAAAGGCGTGCACCCCCACCCAACTGTGATTCAGAATTTCTAATGTACAGCATAATAAATAATATCCCAGACCAAAGTGCTGTATGGTTTAATGTGGAAAAATTAGCATAGAAAACTAGGGGAACTTTTCCATTCAAAAGCATCTGAAATCAGGCAGGGAAAGACAGATTAGGTAGTTAGGTAGTTAGTGATGAAGAATTTCCTTCAACTTGTTTGCCGATCAATTTTTTCCAATTTAATGATGTGGGATTTCCCTCTGTATGTGGTAAATACCATTGGTTAAGCTCCTTTGGGCCTGTGCTGGGCAGAATAGAGCTAGGCAGGGAAAACTAAACTGAATGCTGGGAGAAAGAAGGCAGAGTCAGGGAGAAGCCATGTAGAAGCTGCTGGGGACAGACGCGTACAAACCTCGTGCCGCTAAGCCACACAAATTAATGGTGACACACAAATTAATGAAAATGGGTTAACCAAAACAATAGGAGCTAGCTAGCAATATGCTTAAGTGATTGGCCAAGCAGTAATTTAACTAATATACTTTCTGTGTGATTATTCTGGGAGTCTGGGCAGCCGGAAACTAACAAGCGGCCTCCCCAACAATTTAATACATCTGAAAGATCCTTTGTTTCTCTCTCTCTTTGTCTCCCCCACGCTTACATATATCTCATTGGGTAAAGAATTTGGGTTGTGGGCTGAAGAGATGGCTCAGCAGCCAAGAGCTAATATTAACTTTGCTTGTCAGCTTGACTGGATTAGTCAAGCACTTAGGGATTAGTAAGGCAAACCCATCTTGAGTGTGTCTGTGAAGATGTTTTCTGAGATAATTCACTGGGGTTCACTATGGGGAGGTGAGAGGGAAGAACCACCCTGACTGTGGGCAGGACCATTCCAAGAGGCGAGAATACCATCGGATAAAAGTAGAGTGGCAGCCTCCTCCTTTCTCTGCTTCCTGGCTCACTACGATGAATGGAATACTCTGAAACCATGAGTCAAGCAAACCCTCTGAGATGCTGCCTCTGCCAGGTATGTTAGAGGAACAGAGAGTGACCCACACTCTATACAACCGAAGGAGCCCTAAAGAATACAGGACGTAAGTGCGTTATTAAAATTTCCAGAGAGGAAGTCAACTTGTTATTTGTACAGAGGCTGGTTAGAGATACAACCCCTCTGGGATTTGGAGGACGATGACTCTGAGTTTCTGTTATGAGTTACAATTTAGTAGTTCTAAAATCAAACAGGCATATTCATGGTGTTTACATCTAAATTAATCCAGAACAATTTAATTTTCACAGTTTAACAAAGAAACTATTTCCCACAGTGACAGCTAGTTTTGTAACATTTAGTTGCCAGGAAAGACACAGGACTTGCAGGTAATATGAATTTCAGGTACATAATGAACATGTATACCTCCACAAAACCTCAGGCTCACCCCCAGCAGCACAACAAGGCCACACCCCAATCCTTCTCAAATGGTTCCACTAACTGAGGAACCAAGCAGGCAAAGGTATAAACCTATGGGAGCCATTCTAATGCACACCAGCACATAGAGCCCCCTTACTCTGTATGTGCATTATTAGTAACCAGGGGAAAGGCAGGTAGGTAGAGTGCTCGCTGCTTGAGGGCACGAGTTTGGACCCTCACACTCACATAAAAGTCAGGCATGGCAGTGCATACTTGCAATTCCAGGGAGGGGGAGGGGGAGTCACAGACATGAGGGTCCCAGAGACTCACTGGTAGTCATTCTAGCTGAATCAGAAAGCTGTAGGTTCAGTGAGAGACAGTGTCAAAAAATAAGGTGGAGAGGGATTGGCGAAGATGCCTGATGCTGACCTCTAAGAGCACACATTTTTTTTAAGGTTCAAATAAAAAAAATGGGAGATGAATATAATCAAAATATACTGTATAGCCATTTCCATGAATTAATAGTCACATTGTTTTAAAAGTTGGGGTTGCAACTTATTAGAGGAGTAAAATCATTTACTTAAGACATTTCGGGCCAGGCAGTGGTGGTGCACGCCTTTAATCCCAGCACTCAGGAGGCAGAGGCAGGCAAATCCCTATGAGTTCAAGGCCAGCCTGGTCTGCAAGAGCTAGTTCCGGGACAGCTAGGACTGTAACACAGGGAAACCCTGTCTCGAAAAATAAAAAGAAAAAAAAAAAAGACATTTTTTATTACTGCCCCTCATTCACAGAACAAAGTCTAAAGACATACAGAAAAAATATATAAAATACTTACGAGGCTGTTGGGAACCCAGTGCTAATAAGGACAATGATATTGACAATAGATCCTCCGTGGTCTTTCATCCAGGCATTGTAAACTGCACAACACAGACAAACGACAATCCTATTAAACAGTGTCCTGTTATTATTTCTTTATTTATTATATCCTGCTCTAGCATACACTTGATGCCTTCTTTTCTTTTCTCTATGTAGACCCAGCTGTCCTGGAACTCACTCTGTAGACCAGGCTGGCCTCGAAAGCACAGAGATCTGCCTGCCCCTGCCTCCTGTGTGTTGGGATTAAAGGTGTGCACCACCACTGCCAGTCATGATGTCGTCTATTCTAATTTAGTTTTTGTTGTTGAGACAAGGTCTTGTGTAGCCCAGGATGACTCAGCTGCTCTATAGTAAGAAACTAATTTAATAAACCATGAGGAAAAGCTGAAAAATGTCAAGGAAATATACAAAATAAACTTGAATATATTCTTCAATGAACTAACAATCTAGATGAAAATTATTGGAGCATCAATTCATTTAAAATGGCAATAGCCACAAATTTTATTTAGCATAACCTGAATTTAAAAAGATTTTTTTTTAGTTGGGCAGTTTAAAATGGAATATATGATCATGAACGGCCCAGAAAAGTCTGGAACTGAAAACAGTAATTGTCATTTTTTTTTTTTTCGAGGCAGGATTTTTCTGAGGCTTTGGAGCCTGTCCTGGAACTAGCTCTGTAGACCAGGCTGGTCTGAAACTCACAGAGATCCGCCTGCCTCTGCCTCCGAGTGCTGGGATTAAAGGCGTGTGCCACCACCACCCAGCTGTCAAATCAATTAGTGAAAGCCACACAAAGCGGGGCTGGAAAGATGGCTCAGCGGTTAAGAGCAGTGCCTGCTCTTCCAAAGGTCCTGAGTTAAATTCCCAGCAACCACATGGTGGCTCACAACTATCTGTAATGAGATCTGGTGCCCTTTTCTAGCCTGCAGGCATACATGCGGACAGAATATTGTATACATAATAAATAAATGAATATTTTAAAAAAAGAACTCCATAATCTTATAAAAGAATAAAAGGTACACAAAGCCACTGGACATTAGCATGAAAAGGACAGTCAGCCCGTCTAAGTTACTCTAAAGAGACGACCTCTGGGTAGATACCACAGCACAGCAAGGACAGTCAGCCTGTCTAAGTTACTCTAAAGAGACGACCTCTGGCCAGATACCACGGCACAGCAAGGACAGTCAGCCCGTCTAAGTTACTATAAAGAGACGACCTCTGGGCAGATGCCACGGCACAGCAAGGACAGTCAGCCTGTCTAAGTTACTCTAAAGAGATGCCCTCTGGGCAGATACCATGGCACAGCTCTGGTGGCATCCTGGCAGCCAAAACTCTGGTACTTTCCCAAGGTCAGACTCGGGCTTTTCTTCCAAGTATTTGCAATAACAAAGAGATCATAGAGAACAAATGGAGAAAGAAGAAAATGTACGAGGAGACCGCCAGGAACAACACAGAATGGTTACAAGCATCGCTCAGCGTCAGGAGCCGCTGTATTGTGAAGTCACGTGATCTGGACAAACAAATTGTTGGATTTTCAGAGCCCAATTAAAGAACAGGTGCAAAGTGGGCTCAGCTTTCATTTTTCTTTCAATATTCTCTTGCTGTGGTGAAATACAGATAACATTAAATTTGCCACCCTAGCCACTTTCTGTTAGTACATTCCCATCACGGTGCCACTGTCACCGGCATCCAGAATGCCGTTCCTCTTGCAAAACGCCGACTATGCCATTAAACAGGCATTTCCCATTTCCTTGATTCCATCCCTGGCAGCTACCACTTTATTTTCTGGATGAAGAACTCCTTTACAAAGGCGAGCAGCTGGAGCAGGACTTTCACCCCAGCACTCAGAAGGCAGAAGCAGATCTCTGTGAGTTCAAGGCCAGCCTGGTCTACAGAGCAAGTTCCAGGACAGCCAAGGCTATACAGAGAAATGCTGTCATTAAAAAAAAAAAAAAAAGTTTAAACTAAATCACCATAACAAGGGGAATCTTGAATTTGGGGACATTCTAAACATTAATTTTAGGCAGTCCTAACATTAATTTTTAAAAAAGAAATAGCATTAATTTTTAGAAAATTAAAGAACATGGATCTTTGAAAAAGATTCAGATCAAAACCAAGGAGACACATGCTGGAGAAATGGCTCCGTGGGTAAGCACTGGCCGGTCTTCAGAGGATCCGGGCTCTGTTCCCAGCACCCACACTGTGTGACTCATAGCCACCTCTAAGTGCAGGCGCAGGGGATCTGATGCCTGTCCTGGCCTCTTCGGGCAAATCTGCACCCACGCGGCACATGCACACACTCAGCCATACACACGTGCTACTAAATTAAAAACAAATCTCTGAAGAGACACAGACCACAAATATAAGATAGGAATTTTGATAAGGTACTAGATCAGCTACAAACAGGGGTCAAGTGTTATTGACACGCGCCTTCTGTGTCCCTAACAGCTCCTCTCCCGGCATCCCTGTGACTGCTCACTAAAGACACATTTTGTTGTTGCTGTTGTTTTGTGGCTGTCAAGACACTCGCCTGCTTTACACAAGTAGAAAGTGCCCGTCAGGTTGGTTTCGATCACAGCTTGCCATCCCTTTGCACTGATGTCTTCGATAGGACACAGGAACTGGCCTCCTCCGTTGTTTACCAAGAAGTTGATCTTACCATACTTAGCTAAGGTAGATTTGACCAAACTATTCACCTGAAGGAACAGTGAAAGCCCACGTTTAATAGCTAACCTGCTATGTGACCCAGTCGCTTGCTTTAGAATAGAAAGCAATTAGTAGACTCTAACAATGCATGCTAATTCTAAATACTACAACCCCAACACATAAAGTCACCAAAAATAAACCCCAAGTCCCACAGAGTGAACTCACCACTCTACAATACTCATAAATCACAAGCCAACATTCCAATTTTGATAGCAAGATACACCAAAGAGTCACCGAGATACTCCTACACACCAGCCTCAGTAGTATTGATTTCTAAGTACAAACCTTAATAATAGTGATGAAATCAGAAAAAAAAGAACATTAAGAAATGCCTTCAAGGGTCTAATGAACACATCCTTGTTCATCTCCCCTTTCTTGCTCCACGACCCCGCCTTCTGAGGTCAGCAGCACACGCGTCTACTTACAGCTCTGCCTTCTTGTGGTCCTCATCATCTTTAAGTACAGCTGGGGTTAGGACCAACTGCTGCAGAGAGCAATGAGTAACTACGCTGTGCAGCCATATCTACTTTACCTCTTCTTCGTTCCTGATGTTGCACTGTGTGGCAGTGACCTGAGCGCGGCTGGAGGGAGGCAGGGACTTTCTTAGCTCATCTGCAGCAGCGTTTAATCTGTCCAGCTTCCGGGAAGCAATGACCACATTACACCCTAAGGAGAAAGCAGCCAGAGAGGAAGGAAATAAGCTGCCCAAATTAAAGGGCTAGAGAGACATCTCCGTGGTTAAGAGCACTTGCTACTCTTCCAGAATACCCAGGTCCAATTCCCAGCATCCACATGGCAGTTCATAACTGGCTGTAACTCTCATTCCATGGGATCTGATTCCCCCTTCTGGTCTCCACAAGCACTGGGCACATACATGATAAACAGATAGAGTTAAAGGCAAAATGCACTTACACATAAAATAAATAAATAAAAAGCTGTCTAGAGCACATGCCTTTAATCCCAGTATTTGACAGGCAGAGGCAGGTGGATCTCTGAGAGTCTGAGGCTAGCCTGGTCTACAGAATGAGTTACAGAATATCTAGGGCTACACAGAGAAACCCTGCCTGGGGAGAGGGCAGGGAGCTATCTACTATTTTGTGTATTCCTGTAAAAGATGGTGGGGTGGAAGAGGAATTAGGATGGATTTGGATAAGATGTAACTGAATTTACCCTCTAGCCTGAAATGACTGAGAAGCTAGATGACAACACACACACACACACACACACACACACACACACACACACACACGAGAATAAACACAGGAAACAATTATTTTGAAATATTGAATATCAAGTGCCACGGAATTAAAAATGAGAAGCCACCTCTGAGTGAAAGCAAGTGTAAGAGAGACTTATGAATAAACATATTACTGTAAGACCAGGAGTAAGGCAGACTCCATGGTAAGCAGAGAAAGGAGAGGGCCATGGCGAGGCAATAAAGGGAGTGAACTTTGGCTGGCTTCTTCCTCTCAATCCTGACTGTAGACTAAAGCCTGGCAGCTTAAAACTGAGGCCTTGTGGGCCTTTTCTCCTGCCAGCAGGCCCCCACTGGTGGATTGGCTCAACGGGTTTACACCAGGATCAGGGCATGTTACTCAACAGTTAGGGCCAATCAATCATCCCATCTTTTCTCAGACTGACTCAACTCTAGGGGAGGAAAACTCTTCAGAGGTTTAAAGAACTCTAGCCCTCAAGAGGAGACTGGAATATTCGGCTTCCTGAGTTCCCTCTCTGCTCTGCCGAGCCATTCTCTCTGTGTTTGCTGCATGTGGTGGGCGAGATGTCTCTGCTGCTATTGGCCACACTCAAGATTTTCCTGCCTTTAAAATTCTAGTTGGTAGAGAGAACTAACCCAGTCAAGACCCCCAGACTGCACGTATCATTAGCCCCTGAGGAGAGCTTCCAGACTGCAGCACAGAATAGATTCATTCTCAGCCCAGAAGTCTCTGGAAGTGGGAGAAGTGACGCTGGAAGGCAAGGAGGCTAGGCAGCTGGCTACACGGCTTATAGGGGGGATGAGAGGTGAGGAGATTTTACAGTCCAGTTGAAGCTCATCCAGGTCAGTGCGGATCAGTGCACAGGAGGACAGAAACAGGCTGGGGACAGGACACTTCAAAATGAGCCAGGGAAGGAACCCAGGGAAGGATCCCAGGGAAGGATTTTGGCTGACCACTAAAAAATCTTTCACTGTTTAAAAGGTGTAACTTTGCCAGTGAAGCAGCACTAACCAAGAGCGGCTGCCAGGACCAACTCTTTTTTTTTTTTTTTTTTGGTGTTTCAAGACAGGGTTTCTCTGTGGCTTTGGAGCCTGTCCTGGAACTAGCTCTTGTAGACCAGGCTCGTCTCAAACTCAGCCTCCTGAGTGCTGGGATTAAAGGTGTGCGCCACCACCGCCCGGCTCAACTCTTAATTTTAGAATACTCTTTGGAAGTATCAAACTATTTCTAGGTAACCAAGCTGCATGCCGGTGAGGGGCAAAGGTGGGGAAAGGGAGCTCAAAAACATTTATGAGACTATAAAAATAGCCAGCAGCAACAAGGCTCAAATCGGTCAGTATCCAGCAAACCCATAAAGAGAGATGTCAGCTAATAGAAACCACTGCAGAAGTGACACTGATGATACAGCTAAATAAACCACCGATGGGGCTAGAGAGATGATAGTTCAAGGGCGAAGAGCACTTGCTGCTCGTTTAAAGAACCCAAGTTCAATTCCCCAGCACCCAGGCTGGGTGGTTCATAGCCCCCTGAAACCCTAGCTTCAAGGGATATGATGCCCATTTCTGGCCTCTTAAGGGCACCTGTACTCACAGGCACGTGCACACGCACAAACATGCACACACACACACACACACACACACACCACACTCACTCACACACATGTACATAGTTGAAAATAAAAATAAATTAAAAAAAAAACTACTGATGAATTGTCAAAGCAGTTAGAGAAAAGCAATGCATGCCGCCCGGAGCGACAATAAGAGCAAAGGTGAGAGCTTTCTTCAGAACAGAGCAAGGCAGAAGACAGCGGAATAAGCAAAGTGCTAGGACGACAAAAATACAAATAACAAATCGAGACATCCTTTCGGATCACAGAAAACCACCCCCACACCACATGGGAATACATCGTATGAGCAGACCCTCACTGAAAAAAAAAATCAGTCAGTCAGTCCAAAGACGTCAGAAGGAAAACAGCACGAGAAGCTGCAAGTCTAGGACAGATGCAATCAGGAACTCCGTGCAGTTGTGGCTGCCCCACAGAGACCTGCAGGAGACTGGGCCCATCAACATGTTACCAGGGGTGGAAGAAGTGCTCATGAGGCCTTACCCCTTCCTGGGGTGCTATGGGAGGTCAATGGTGGCTGAGGGAGGCCGAGCAATTTTCTTCAGTGGTGCAGCCACTGTAAGTTGCCCGTATGTTAATAAAAAGCCTCCAATCCAGGCTCATCAAGCAACCACAATTAAACTCAGTAGGTCTCTCTCTCTCTCTCTCTCTCTCTCTCT
>JAQHUG010000878.1:79162-89691 GCA_028555095.1 Dicrostonyx torquatus | reverse complement strand
AACATCTATTGATTAATCCTCTGGATGATGAAGAGTTCAGTTTGAGGTTAACGATCTGTACTCCCATGCTGATTAACAGATAGTAGATATGGAGGATGGGCCTGGTTTCCAGAAAGGAGTTTCTTCTCTTGATCCTGTTGATTAAAGTTTTGGGAACGTGGAGGATTTATTTTACCCTCTTATAGAATCCAGAATGCTGGAGAGAGATTAAGAATCTGTTTCTCACCAAACACTATAGCATGCTATGTGCACAAAAATAGGGAAGAGAAGTAGCCCCCTAACATCCTTTATTGAATTTCATATCATTTACCCTAATCCTGTTCACCTGCCAGTCCCTCCATATCTGCCCCTAACTGCTGCAGCATGTCCCCGCAAATGAATTTAAAACACAGCAAAGCAACAACCCCCCACCCCACTTCACTCCTCTGTCTTTCCAGTACCTCTTCAGCCATCCTAGTGGCGTGGGGAGCTTTGGTGTGTCTCGCAGTACAGCCCCACTTGCAAATGTTTGTTGCAGTGAGTCCTTGATCTGGTTCAAGGCTTCTGGCACACCATCGTGTGCCAAAACTGCTCTCGGATATCCTGCTGTTGTCTTGAGTCGTGGAGATCCTGTGGTTGTCATTCCGCAGGACCAATCTCGTCACACACTCCAGCAGGTCATAGATGGGGTAGATGTGAGGATGAGCCAACCCAAGGCCCAAGATGTATAGACCCTCCTCTTTTAACAACTGCTTACATCATTCTGAGAAGGCATTTCTTTAATGAAGCAATCGACAGGTGCGTACTGCCTTTCTGGGATGAGTCTAACCCACTAGGGATGAAGGCGTATGCGGCAGTGCCTTACCTTTGCATGTTTACTGTCTGCCTGTGGGGATGAATGGGAACTCACGATGCCACTCCTAATCCACAACGGGAAGAGCTGTGTAGCTAAGGGTTAAGAGTATAGAACACTTTGTGTGTGTTATGGAACTCCCCCACCCCAATTCTGGGGTTAAAGGCACATGGCCATGCCTCGCTTTCACATGGGTGCTAGGGATTTGAACTCAGGTCCTCTTGCTTTTGTAGCAAGAGCTCTTATCCACTGAGCCATTTTCTCAGCCCCTGGCATGCCCTTTGTTGTTGCTACTTGTAAAGACAATTTATTTGGTGTTGGGGAGCTCACAGAGAACTCTGTATGGACCCTCCTGCCCTCAATTCATAGAAACGGATGGCAGAAAAGTGTTTGCCTGGAAAGAAAAATGCAGATGCTGTCCAGGAGGTAGAGCTGAGTTCAACCAAACTTGTTGTTTTGTTTTTATCAAGACAGGGTCTCTCACTATATAGACCAGACTGGCTTTGAACTCATAGAGATCTGCTCGACTCTGCTTCCCAAGTGTTATAATTAAAGGCACATACCACTATGCCCAGCTAGTTTCAACTAGACTCTTATTAAAGAATGACAGACACGAGGTCCTGGAGAAACTCCATCCGGCATGGGGATTTCTCACCCATGATCTCACTGTAACCCCTTCATGCCCCATAAAAGTCTTGAACCAAGTGAAGGAGGAACATGAAAGAGTCTCTCCTGTTTTCCTCAGGATTGGCCTTGAATAAACCTACTAGCAACTAATGTCCACTAAGTTCTTGTCTCCCCCAAGTTTCTCAGGACAGCAATGAGCAGAGTATAATTAAAGATCTGGCAATGTCAGGAGTCCACCTGTGGTTGATTAAACTTTGTCCCTCTGCAGAAGTGGAACACACCCAACACCAGTGATAAGTGTCTCTCTTGGCAACAGACCGTCAGCAAGGGCTGATGCCATATATATATATTTTAACATGTCAGCTCTGGAGAGGTCTTGCTGTGACTGGCTGTCAGACAGTGGGTGTGATCTGAGATTTATTCTAATGTCTGTGAGAAAGCCTCCCACTAGCACGTCTGAGGCTGTAGTTGGGGAAAACACTAGGCTGCTTCTGTGAGCCAGAACGGAGACTTTGGGCCATTTCTATGTCTTTGACATATTCATGCTCATTTGCATTATGCCTTACATTGCTTTGTCTGGCATCCATATTCAGTGGAATTATTTGTGTTTGATTTTTTTTTTTTTTTTTGTGACAGGGTCTTCCTGTATCCTTTGCTGTCCTGGAACTTGCTCTGTAGACCAGGCTGGCCTTGAGTTCACAGAGATCCTTCTGCCTCTGCCTCCTGAGTCCTGGGATTAAAGGCATGCGCCACCACCGCCTGGCTTATGTTTGAGTTTTAATATAATATTTCTTATTAATTCTTTAAAAATTCATATATAATGTATTTTGATAATACTTAATCCCCACTCTGCCCTCTAACTCCTCCAAGATTCGACATCAGGATCCCACCCTATGTGCTTTTAACACAATTAATTTTAAATTTAGTGGAGGAGGCAAATATTGTTATTATTAATAACAGATTAATAATTTGTTATATATTAATAAGCCCTGTTGTTATATATATTAGTATGCGTACTATGAAAAATAGCTTATGAAATACAGTGACAGCCTCTACTGATAGGGAAGTTTTTAAACTATTTACCAAAAACTTTCCATTTTCAAATTATTTGTTTATTGTTGAGAATTGCTGGAGTCTATGCCCAACCCTGTCTTCCCAGGGCCTCTGAGAATGTATGCTCCCAGTAGCTGTGGGTTTCCAGTTTTCTGTCGCTATTTTCGTTCCTAATTCTTCAATCCTTCATTTCCTTCTTGCTCTTTCTGAGTATTTCCTTGGCTCTAATGCCAAATGCACACCCTGTAGTGTCATTTATTCTCAATTGTTTAGTCTCTCCTCTTCTTTGTTTTGAATAGTCTCAGTGTCTAGTGGACTGGCCCAGTAGTCGCAGCTAAAGTGGAGTGTGGCTGGGATGAGCAAGCAGAAATGCATCTTAGATTGCCACACAGTCTGAAGCACAACCCGTGTCTAAAATGATGCATCTTTAATATTATCGTGTGACAGGAAGGACTCTGAATCATACTTCTTCGAATGCTAACACACACAGCTGGTTTTGGTTTTGGTTTTGGTTTTCTTTCCTGTATTTCCAAACTTCGGGTGCATTTGTTTTCTGTGGAATGACAGTTTTGACCTTTTGGGCAGTAGATAACTGTCTTTTGCCCTTTGCCCTTTGCCCTTTCACTCTTTTGTAATCCCCATGGATAAGCAGATTGTTGAGCATTGCCTTTATATCTTGACCTTAGTTAACTGCCTGAAATAAATCAGGTGCATTTATTAAGAATGGGTAGCATTCTTAAAAGTGAGGCGTAGAGGAAGATATTCTATCCCCCTTTCTTATCTGATCATGCCTAGAGGACTCCCTAAACAGCACGAACCCACAGGTCCTCATCACAGAAGGCACTGTGTTTTTGGTGTGTTACTTGCACATGCATAATAAATACACTTGCACTCTTAAATAAATCACCAGACCAAGACAAAAGAATGCAATCAGGTGGGCTGGAAAGATGGCTCAGAGGTTAAGAACATTGCCTGCTCTTCCAAAGGTCCTGAGTTCAATTCCCAGCAACCACATGGTGGCTCACAACCATCTGCAATGGGGTCTGGTGCCCTCTTCTGGCCTGCAGACATACACAAAGACAGAATATTGTATACATAATAAATAAATAAATATTTTTAAAAAAGAATGCAATCAGGTTATATAGTATAAAAATCATTTTAAATTATAAAAAACTTGCACTAATGTTTCTGCTTCTGCAAAAAAGTTAAGGAACCTGGATGGAGTTTTCAGTTTTGAATGACGACAAAGGTAAGAACTCTGCCAAATTTGTTTACTTATGTCTAGCTGATCTCCCAGGTTGTTAGGCTGCAAATTCACTGGCCAAGGCATTTAGGAGCCCACCATTCTCTCCAGGAAGAGTCAGAGCAGATGGACTTCCCAGGGCAGAGCCCAACATGACGATGTTGGATGGCTCTCAGGAATCAGTGAGCTAAATCAGGGCTCCTCACCAAAATGGTCCAACATGGAGAGGCAGGGAAGACATGGTTGTCCCCAAGGCTAAGGATTCCAAGTTTCCTAGTTAAAAATCCTACTCCCCAAGTGTCTGTGCTTAGTAAAATAATGTTTCCTAAAATCCAAACCCTTTAGTAAAACTGACACTCAAGAAGCTGTGTCACGGTGTGTCTGTGACACAAATGACCACTTTATACCCATCTAAAGGGCACCCGCATATACCTGGCATACATGTACACACATGCGCACACAAACCTTAAAGAAACAAAACAAACCTCCATAAGTCAAAAGGTGGGCATGATTACTTAAAATCACCAAGAATGAGTCAGGTGTGGTGGCTCACGCCTTTAATCTCAGCTCTTGGAAGGTGGAGACGGGCAGATGTCTGCAGATCTCTGTGAGTTTGAGGCCAGCCTGGTCTACAGAGCTAGTTCTAGAACAGCAGTGGTTACACAGAGCCATGTCTTGGAGGAAAAAAAAAAGCTATTTTTTTTTTTTTTAAAAAAGCTTCTTTAAAAAAACTCAAACAAACTCTTCCTTATTTGCCCAGCCTCTTTTCAGATGCAATGTCTGAAAGTTCCACTGGGTGGTACTGCTATAGACAAAAAGATGTAGTACCCATTTGTAAGAACAGGGAGATTTGAGCAGATTTCTATTTAATGTAAATTTAATTAATAATGATGTTAAAGAATGGCTTTTAAAATTACACAGAGTACTGCTATCAATGGGGCTTTAAAATGTGTGTGTGTATATGTGTGTATGTGCGTGTGTATGTGCGTGTATATGTGCGTGTATATGTGTGTGTGTGTATGTGTGTGTATATGTGTGTATGTGCGTGTGTATGTGCGTGTATATGTGCGTGTGTATGTGTGTGTGTGTGTATGTGTGTGTATATGTGTGTGTATGTGTGTGTGTGTGTTGGGGAATTGTTTATGGCAGAGGACAGCTGTAGGGGTTTTGGTTCTCTCCTTCCATCATGGTGCATTTCAGGGATCCAACTCAGATATTTAGGCACTATGGTACCTTTGCCCTCTGAGGCATCTTGTTGTCCCATTTATTTTATTTTACATATTGAAGTAGAAAGGAAGTGTTTAAGATTTGTTGTTAAATACTGTGAAGAAACAAGATTGACCTGGAATAGCTTTATTATTATTGAAACTGGGTGATGGGTGAAGACACATTAAAGTGCTTACTGTTCCTATATAATAGAAAGGGTCCTTACTTCTTTCCTTTTTCTCTTTGGAAGACTTTCAGCCGCTGGTTACCTAAGTGTGTCAAGCTGGATATTGCTAATATTCACTCTGTAGCAGCAACAATCACAAAAGCCCTTGGAACGGCTCAAGCTCGGAAATAGATTGCAGCCTCCTGAGTGGTCTTGGTTTTCTTGGCATGCCTTGGCTTAACGCTTTAAGTTCCAGATGAAGTCTTTCTTTTTTTTAAATTTATTTATTATGTATATAGTGTTCTGGGCACCAGATCTCATTATAGATGGGTGTGAGCCATCATGTGGTTGCTGGGAATTGAACTCAGGACCTCCGGAACAGCAGTCAGTTCTCTTAACCTCTGAGCCATCTCTCCAGCCCTAGATGAAGCCTTTCAATCTCCTAGAACAGCAGTCCTCAACATGTGTGTAGCGACCTTTCACAGGGATCAAACAGCCCTTTCACAGGGGTCGCACATCAGCTATCCTGCACATCAGATATTTACATTACAGTTCATAACAGGAGCAAAACCACATTTATGAAGGAACAGCAAAAATCATTTTATGGCTGGATCCCCACAACATGGAGAACTGTGTTAAAGGGTCTCAGTAGTAGGAAGGTTGAGAACCACTGACCTAGAAAATCAAACTTAGCCCAAGGTGAGTTTGCAAACATAAGTAGTGGGCCCGAATTTTCTCCATAAGATACTTGTTCTTTTCTCTTCCATCTGGTTTACGTACAGAAGAGAGGGTGAAGTGTTGAAAGTGAAAACACCTCTTCCAGATTCTCGCAACTTTCTCAGTACATGTTGTACTAAGAGACAGGATTCCCACATAGCAAAGCAGATGGGATTTTGAGGACCCATGACTCTTCTTCCACTTGGGCAGTGTTGGGATGTATTCTTGGCAGTCAGGAGTACAAAGTATTGACCCCAGTCATGTCAGTCTTCATCTATGATGAGAGTAAGATTGGTTTTTACTCCTACCTGCCCGTAGACTTCCTCCTAACTTTCCTCTATACCCTTTAACGGGACTGGTGGGGTTTTCGCAGTACCATATGTCTACAAGGGACAGAAAGTAATATTAAAGTTTTATTTGTCATCTGTTACTGAAGGAAGATTTCCTTGGACCCCTCCCTCCTTTGTTGATTTCCCGGTTTCTCTCCAGCCTGCCGTCTTTGATTTCAGCTGATGCTTTGCTTTTCTGTCTTTTAGGTCGCATGCGTCCTTGGGGACATGTTTGCATAGTCCTTTCTAGGTAGAAGCTGTGCTACGCATGGACCTTGAGTTTGCTCAAGCAAGTCAAACTCATCTAACGTAAGCTGGGCTATTTCTCAGGACTGGGATGGAAGAGTCAGCACCAGCAGAAAGCCAGGGCCAGCTCCCAAGCCCCCACCATGGCTCACTGAGGAGGGCAGTGGCTGCTGCCCTGGCCCTGGATGGGGAGTCCACAATGGGCCGCAGGAAGAAGAAGAGGAAAGAGTCTCGCCCAGAATCCATCATCATCTACCGGTCAGATAATGAAAAGATGGATGAAGAGCCTGAAGAATTAGAAGGTGGAGATCGGCCTAAAGAGGAAGAGGGGGAGGATTTCCTGGACTATCCTGTAGATGACGGTGAGTCTCTCTGGAGCCCCTTGTTCAAAGTCATTGGAAGAAAACCAAATCGGGGTCCCTCCTCCAGGAGACAGGCACCTGCTCACTGGCCTTTTTTTTTTCTTTCTTTCTTTTTCGGGTGATGCGTTTCTTGAGGTGTTGCAATCTTCATTAATTCTGCTGCTAATAGTTACTTAGAGCCTGGAACACTCTGTTTGGGTAGATGGAATCTCTACCCTTTCGTAACTGCTAGTGTAAGAGAAGAGGCTGATTTATAGACTCAAAACTTAACATAAATGGGATAAAAGAGCAACAGTTGTTACGTTTCCTAATAATTTTGGAAAGGGAGCCAGGTGTGGTGGCTTACACCTATAATCCCAGCATTTGGGAGGCTGGGATTGAGGCAAAGGGTTCTGAGTTGGATGCCCTCCTGGGATATGCAGTGAGACCATGTCTCAAAAATAAAACGAAAACCACCACCAACAGCAGCAACACAGCAAGAGACTATGTCTTAGGGTTTCTAGTGCTGCAACAAAACACCAGGAATAAAAGCAAGTTGGGGAGGATTGGCTTACACTTCCTCTGCACTGTTCATCATCAAAGAAAGGACAGGCACTCAAACAGGGCAGGAACCTGGCGGCAGGAGCTGATGCAGAGGCCGTGGAGGGGTGCTGCTTGCTGACTTGCTCCTCGTGGCCCGCTCAGCCTGCTTTCTTATATAACCCAGGACCACCAGCTCAGGGATGGAATCACCCACAATGGGCTGGGCCCTCCCTCATCAATCATTAATTAAGAAAATGCTTAGCTGGGCAGTGGCAGCACCTGCCTTTAATCCCTGGAGAGGCAGGTGGTTCTCTGTGAGCTCAAGGCCAGCCTGGTTTACAGTGCTAATTCCAGGACAGCCAGGGCTACACAGAGAAACCCTCTCTCAAAAAACAAAAACAAAACAACAAAAAAACAAACAAAAAGAGAATACCTTACAGTCAGATCTTATGCAGGCATTATCTCAATTGAGGTTCCCTCCTTTTAGATAATTCTAGTTTGGGTGTCAAGGTGACATTAGATTAGCCAGCACAGACTATAATTTATGATATCAGTGAGATTCAGTAGTCCTTCACAATTCAGGATTGTTGAAATTGGTGTGAAATATGATAGCATCCTTGTGTGGAACTAGGTAACTCTCACACTCCTTAATCTCAAGTTCAAGTCACTTCGCCCACACTGTAGGAACTGGTTAATATTAAGATTCGAAGTATGCATACTGCACGTCACAGAAATCCTTAGTATCTTCACCACGAAATTCTGCCTGTGCTCTGCCTGTTTAAGGATATTTGTTGTCATTAAGAGCAAATATGCGGGTTATCTATGTTAAGAATTACTGTGTGGCAATGGACAGACCTACTTGTGTAGAAGGATGGGTGTTAAGACTCACACGCCCAGCGTGAACGACACGAGACGTGTCTCGGCTCTCATGGAGCTGACCTTCCACCCTGGGAAGACAGTGGTAAGATAACTTCAGGTGGTAGCACTAGTTCCAAAGACAGCAAATCCACAGCAGTGGGGAGATGACTACTGGTGGAGCGGTTTTGTGCCACAGGAGACCCCTCTAAAGGAGTGACATTTGAACTCCTCCAAGTAATGTGAAGGAGCCAGGTAAGAAAGATGTGGGGAAGAGTTTTTTTTGTTGTTGTTGTTGTTGTTTTTAACAGCAAGGGACTTGAGGTGAGCGCAACATTGGCCTATTGATGGAAGGGGTGTTTGTTAGGGTATGGAGAAAACAAAGGGGAGGATGGAAGGTCATCAGGGAAGCCAGGATGGACCCTGGTGCATCTAGCAAGGGCATATGGGGGACTGGGAACTATGTCAAGGGGAACTTTCAAGCAAGGCAGACATATTGTTAATTATTATATAGATATATTTAAAGATTCTTTTTGCTATATATGTTGTGTGTGTGTGTGTGTGTGTGTGTGTGTGTGTGTAGTAAGCAGGTATTATTTATAGTTTAAATATAAGAGCTGGAGGCTGGGCGGTGGTGGTGCATGCCTTTAATCCCAGCACTCAGGAGGCAGAGTCAGACAGATCTCTATGAGTTTGAGGCCTTGAAAAACCACAAAAAAAGAAAGAAAAAGAAAAAGAAACAAACAAAATATAAGAGCTTGCGTGTCTACACAGGCATCTCAGGGAAACACAGGACTAGGAGTGAGAAGGAGGGGATGGACTATACCCTCAGTGTACACACACACACACACACACACACACACACACACACACACATTTTATGTGCAGGTTAATAGTCATAAATAATGCCTTCATTGTTACCCAGAAGCAGGGTCATGATCAAATGGTGTCTGGTGAGGTTCCTCACCAATGTGCGTGTTACAGAGACTGTGCCAAGGCTGGGGTACAGAGAAACGGGGAAAAACAAGTTAATCTTGCCCACGGTTTTGTCAGGGCCCACATATGTGGAGTCATCGCTCCCTGTGGGAGTGATAATGGCAGAGATTGCCCTCCCAGGGAGATCCGCTTTAAGCCTGCAGCTGACTCACTGGTTCTCCTGCTCCTGCTCAGGTCTGGCTACAGGATGGGGCTGAGTGGAAACGTGATCTCCTCAGTTCTCAACTCTCATCTCCTTTGTGCCCTGCAGGTGTGTGGAACATGCCTTCGGACAGCCGCAATGTCACACTAACTGGGACCATCACGCGCGGGAAGAAAAAGGGTCAGATGGTGGATATCCACGTCACCTTGACAGAGAAGGAGTTGCAGGAACTGACCAAACCTAAAGGGCTGTCACGGGAAGCAGCCCCTGAAGGAAGGAGGGCCTGCCAGGTGGGGGCAGACCAGGGCCCTCACGTGGTTCTCTGGACTCTGGTCTGCCTGCCTGTGGTCTTCGTCCTTTCTTTTGTAGTGTCGTTCTACTATGGCACTATCACCTGGTACAACATCTTCCTTGTGTACAACGAGGAAAGGACCTTCTGGCATAAGATTTCCTACTGCCCCTGCCTCATTCTCCTCTACCCGGTGCTCATCATGGCCATGGCCTCCTCCCTGGGGCTCTATGCCGCTGTGGTTCAGCTCTCATGGTCCTGGGGAGCGTGGTGGCGAGCTGCCTGTGACATGGAGAAAGGCTTCTGTGGCTGGCTCTGCAGCAAGCTGGGCCTGGAGGACTGTTCTCCCTACAGCATTGTGGAGCTGCTGGAGTCTGACAGTACCTCAGGCAATCTCTCCAACAAGGACCCCATCCAGGGAGTAGCAACCTCCACTGTCTAAACCGCCAGTGACTTCTTTCCCAGGCCCTAGTAGTCGATAGTCATTCTACAGTTCTAGCAGGTTCTTTCTTTAAACCATCCAATACCCTTTACAGTCCTGGGAAATCCTGGCTCACATTGGCCGTCCCACCATCTTCATTATTCCAAGTGGGCAGGAAACAGAAAAGCAGTTCATCTGATATACAGTCTTGACTCTTTGCCCTAAAATGACCATTTATCTGGGATATGGAGATCCATTATAAATTCCTTCAAGGGCCCCAAGGTGTTACTGGTGCCTGTAATCCAGGGAAGTGTGTGCCTAAATGTGACAGAAAGAATAAAGAGGCTCAGGGGTGGGGCTGGAGAGATGGCTCGGGTTAAGAGCACTGGCTGCTCTTCCAGAGGTCCTGAGTTTAATTCCCAGAAACCACATGGTGGCTCAGAATCATCTATAGTGTGGGATCTGATGCCCTCTTCTGGCATAAAGTCAATAGAGCACTCATGCATAAAATAAATAAAAAAAA
>JAQHUG010000878.1:66000-77827 GCA_028555095.1 Dicrostonyx torquatus | reverse complement strand
CCTGAGTTCAGTTCCCAGCAACCACATGGTGGCTCACAACCATCTGTAATGAGGTCTGGTGCCCTCTTCTGGCCTGCAGACATAACACACAGACAGAATATTGTATACATAATAAATAAATATTTAAAAAAAAAAAAGAATGTCCTGGCTTCAAACTGTCAAGTCCTAAGAGGTCAGCGAGTTCTGGAGTTTGGGTTTTTACAAGGAGGGGTGATGTTCATTTTTTGTTGTCTCAGAAAGAAGTGCTTTGAAAGACTGCCATGAACTGAACTAGAGGGATTGGTCAAACTCCCCCAACTGCCAGCCAGGGATATTCATTTAATGTATGGTGCTGAACTCCACTTTCAGAGAATTAAAAAAAAATCCTGTTATTAGCATGATCAGAAGAGAAGAAAAATGTGTTCAGCATTTTTGAGAATAGCTGTGGTGCTTTCTGGTGCATTTCCAGAGATATGAATAATTTAAATAAAAATAAAGATAATAAAATCTGATTAAGATTTACCTATTTTGTTTTTGAGGTCCCACAATAGCTTTGAACGCTTTTGTTTACACAAGAAGGCGAGCCTATTGGTGGTTCTTTGGGTGTGAGATGGTCTCAGCAAGGGATCTTATACCTCATGTTCTGGCTTTCTGTGGAGCATAGATTTATGGGAATTCTATCTGGCTTTCTGTGGAGCACAGATTTATGGGAATTCTATCTAGACGAACTGTTTCTGAGTCACCTCTTAACCTAACTCTTATTTTAAAAATGCACCCACATTTATCTGTCAGTCACATTGGTTAGGGAAAACCAATGATTAAGACAAGGAGCGTGGTGGCTTTGGGGCGAGGGTAAGAATCCGCCCAAAGCATACCAAGATGGTGGTCAACCTTGACCTAGGGACTTAGAGAACTGAAATAATTTCAGAGGAGCCCTAGAGCCAGGTATGGCCACACACCCCTCAAACTCCACCATAGAACTCATTCGTTCACCGCGCTGGACTTCGGTGGTATCCTGTGCTTTGATCTGCCATGGGCTCCCTAGCTGTGTGCATTATTACTTCCTCTCCAGAAAATGTCTCATCACACAACAGCGTGGACAACCTAAGTGATGACCACATGAGCGGCAGAACAAAGATGTGCACCTGTTGTTTGTAACTCACAGAAAACAGGCAATTTCTGTGTAGAGTCGTCAGAAGGGAAGGACTGCTGGGCGAGTTCCGTGAAAATGAATGCAAACATTCAGAGCCAGCGGCAGCCTCCATTTCCAGAAAAAGACATCTTGGGCTTCCTGAACTTATTTTTCTTTTCTTTTCTTTTCTTTTCTTTTTTCTTTCTTTCTTTTTTTTTTTTTTAAGATTTATTTATTATGTGTACAGCATTCCTTCCATGTGTGCCCGTATGCCAGAAGGGGGCACCAGGCTTCATTATAGATGGTTGTGAGCCACCAAAAGTTGCTGGGTATTGAACTCAGGACCTCGGGAAGAACAGTCAGTGCTCTTAACCACTGAGCCATCTCTCCAGCCCCCCTGAACTTATTTTTCAGCTACAGCTACTCCAAGCTATCAGGGAACTCTGACCAGAGATTACCTTTTAGGTGTTTTTTTTTCTTCTTCTAAAAATTGTTTATTTATTATGTGCATTGGCGTTTTTACTACATGTATGTATGTGTGAGGCTGTCGGGTCCCCTGGAACTGGAGTCACAGACAGTTGTGAGCTGCTCTGTCGATGCTGGGAATTGAACCCAGGGCCTCTGGAAAAGAGGTCGGTGCTTCCCACCACTGAACCATCTCTCCAGCAATTCCTGCCCCCTCCCTGGGTGTTTATACTTTCCATTTTGTCTGCAAAGTTGAAAAAATTTTTCTACTTTTGTTTACTCGGAGAATTCTCACTCTTCCCTTTGGCAGTTGGTGCTAAGGCCACTGTACCTTCATAGTCTTTCTTTAGTATCCTGCTTAGAGAGCCTTTAGAGGAGCTAAGTGACTCTCTGCATTCATCTTACGTGGGGTAGCATTACAAAATGCTAGCTAGAGTGATCACTATTAGCTCAGTGACCACTATTAGCAATTGTTTATTTCCAGTCTTAAAAATCGTGTATGCAGGCATCTGTATGTGGGTATGTGCATTTGTGCGCAAGTGCCTGTGGAAGCCAGAAGAGGGCGTCAGATTGCATGGAACTGGCGCTTTGAACTGCCTGATGTGGGTACTGGGACCTGAACTCACCCTCGCAAAACCAGTACTTCCTTAACCTGTGGCCCATTTCCTCCAGTCCCTTATTTACTTACATTTTTTTAAAAAAATTTATGTACTTTTTAAAAAAATGTATGAGTGCTGTGTCTGCATACATGACTGCAGGCCGGAAGAGGGCATCAGATCCCATTATAGATGGTTGTGAGCCACCACGTGGTTGCTGGGAATTGAATTCAGGACCTCTGAATGAGCAGCCAATTGTCTTAACCGCTGAGACATCTCTCCAGCCCTCTTTGTTTACTTTTTACTATTAAATTTACTTATTTAAAATGTATTTATTGTGATGTGTGGGACACGTGGAGGTCAGAGGACAACTTGCAGGAGTTGGTTCTTTCTCTCCACCAACTGGGTCCGTGGAGTCGGACTGGGGTCGTAGGCTTGACGACAAATGGTTTCGCTAGCTGAGTCACTTCACCAGCCCAGTACCCGCGTTTTTAATGCCTCAGAACAAAGCCTTATCTAGGGAGGCAGGGAGGGAATTGTGCGCATGCTCACAGCACAGGAGCAGCGTTTCCCCGCCCCCTGCCCGCAGAGCCGGAAGTCTAGGCCTATGAGCCACCCGGAACTGAGTTGCGGCACTGTAGGTTTCCGTCCGGGAAAAGTAACCAAAAGGCCCGTGGACCAGCAACATGGCGTGGTCCGGTAATAAGGTACTGACAGCTGGCCTTTGGGCCTTACGCAAGCCTGGGGTCTGCAGAGGGTGGTTCGGTAGCAGAAACTGTGGGCTCGCAGCTGGGCCAGTCTGAAGGATGGATGCCCCAAAGCGAAAAGCTTGAGGTCTGGAGTTCTGCCTTTGAGCCTTATCGATCTTCACGCCTCTGTTATTATCCCTCTTGCTTCCCCTGCTCCTCATCCTCCCTTCGTCCCTAGTTGCCTTCCTTCTACTTTCTATCCATGCCATCTGCTAACGCAGGCGCCCCTTACCGCTTCTGAACCTGGGTTCTTAAAAATCTATGTAAGAATCTATATGTTATCCAGGATTATCGCCTACGTGACAGGCTTGTAAAACTTGAGATAGGGATTCTGTGAATAACTCAAAGATATAGTGTCATATTATTACCTTCCTAATAATTTAGTTTCTCGACTTTTTTGAAAGCTTACTGTGTGAAGCCAAGAACTAAGCCTTTTATTCCTGTTTCATTAAATGTTCACACCAACCCCTGAGATGAACGTTATTGTCCTTAGCTTTGTAAGTACGAGAACCAAGGTACGAAGAACTGAAGTGTTCAGAACGTGGTCACGGTTTCCATAGGTGGTAAAATACAGATGTGAACCCAAGCCATTTTCAGAGCCCTGAAAAAAGAAATCTGCCACACTGCTAAGAATCTATGACCCCTGACTTCCTTGACCCATAAAGGAAATTACAGTGAGCTGTAAAGTGATATTCTGACCACCAGAAGGAAGTGTAATTGCTATTCATTCATTCATTCATTCATTCATCCACTCACCCATTCATTTAATACAGGCAAACAAGGTAAGGGTTTGAATAACCAGTCTCTGTTTTCCTCCACCCCCATTTGGGGAATTCTGATTAAATTATGAAGTCATTATGATGTTGCTCTCCCCCTTTGTTCTTTCTGTTGCTGAAAACTTTGTAACTCCTGTGAAAGGCTTACTTGTGGCAGATGTACCTGAGAGCTCTATTGCTTCCGCGTAGAAATGAGTCTCTATACTCTCCAAGTCTCTCGTCCCTGTTTTCTTAATGCTTCCAGAAAATGAAGTATCACAGATATTCTTCCAGACCAGATTTTTTATACTGTGAAACTCTTTGATGTCTTTTTCTGACTCTCTAATTCTTGACAAAAGACTTCTGGTCCTTTAGTATTTGCTAGTTTATAAGTAGGTTTTGTGGACATATACTAAATAAACACAGCCAGCGTATTTTGTGATTATTTTTTTAAAAAGATTTTTATGTTGAGGGAATCCCTATGGAGTATAAATTGAATTCCTCTCTAAGGTACTCTAGTTTATTACTGTTCATTCCCAAATAAATTGACATTGCTTCTGAAATCTGTTAATATCACTGCATCATACGGTTCCATTTTTTGTTGTGGGGGGAGTTTCAAGACAGGGTTTATCTATTTAACAGCTCTAGCTGTCCTGGAACTAGCTCAGTAGATCAGGCTGGTTTGGAGCTCACAGAAATTCACCTGCCTCTGCCTCCCGAGTGCTGGGATTAAAGGCATGCAGTACCATTTCCCGGCGTGGTTCCATTCTTTATGAACTAAGAGAAAATAGTATTTCCTTTGTGTATTGTAAAAAAGGTCAAATTTAGGAGTCATCTCCCTAGTACAGGAGGTCATGCAGGCTTTTCAAACACCTCTAGAGACAGATTGTCACTGACTCAGAGAAGAGTACCTTCTTCATTGGTCACTTTTAAATCTTCCTCTCATATGTGATGCCTAGAATTGCTCATAGTTTGTCTGCTCAGCACAAAGCACAGATAAGGCTGGTAGGATCAAGACTGTTAATCTGTGAATAGTCTTAGACCTCATGTAGTCCACAGTTTTATGCCTGCTGCATTAACAGTTAAGTAACATTCCCACAGGGTCAGAACTAATTCATTAGTGGGGATGGGACTAGAACCCAGATCTCTGGGTTGCTAATCTAGTGTCTTGAATACATTATAGTGCTGATAAAACTTAACTTGTTTGTGAGGCTAGAATGTTGCAGCCATTATTGCCTTGTTGACTCAAATCTACAATTTACTTTAAAATTATGAGTTATTAACTCAGGTCTTTTGAAGCTTCTATTTGAATAAATTTCGTATGTAAAACACATAAAGCTTCACATGTGTCCATTTAGCATTTAGTTTGTTTTGTTTCCTTAGCCCCTGTGATAGTATTACTCACCCATTTGACAAACTGTAGAATGACAGGGCGAGATGGGCCTTTGGGCCTGCCTGTGGGAAGATTGTTTAGGTTTTGGTAATTGATGTGAAAAGACCCAGCAGTAAGAAAAGAAACTCGAGAGTCCCCAGTGTATGATTGAATGGTATGGTGCCGTTGCTTGTGACTGTGACTTCATTACTCACATGATTGACTCCTCCGTCTAGCTGGCTTTTAGGGAATAGTTGGCCCTTCACAGGTCCTCCAGAGTGGAACGTTGTATGTCTGACATACATTCTGTCTATAGCACATGTCCCCTTCTTTATTGGTCCTCTGCTACATACCAGCATGGGGACCCGTTTCAGAATCTTTGCTAATAACTTCTTTTTACTTGGGTACTTTTTTTTTTTGGGACTTGTTTCTAGGCGGCTGTTGTGCTGTGTATGGACGTGGGGGTTGCCATGGGTAACTCCTTTCCTGGTGAGGAATCCCCGCTTGAACAAGCAAAGAAAGTGATGACCATGTTTGTCCAGCGACAGGTAAGTTTCAGATTAACTTTAAACTTGGAACCCATGTTTTGAACACTCATTGTCTTCAGCTCCTAGCATACGACCCTGGCATCCTCAGTATTTCCAGCCTCTGTGTTGCAGAATCTACTCAAGCCTACCTACCACCAGGGCCTGATATCATTTGCTTTTCCTGATCTGGCCCCTTCTCTAGCTGCGACAGTTGTAAGCAGAAACAAAAGGCAATATGAAATGTTTAAAAGAACCCTTCCTGGAGTCAGATGGCTTTTATTCTGTCATTCACTGACCCCATGATCTTTAGCAAGGCCTTCAGTGTGTTTGTGCCTCGTCCAGTTATTGGCCAGTGCAGAACAAACTACCCCAAACTTAGTATCTTAGTGACCTTAGGAAGGAGTTGTTCATGGTTGACGGGTTTGGGTTTGATGGATGATGAGGTAGGCTCAGGTCGGGGGTTTCCAATCCCCTTTCCATTAATTGTTTGTTGCTGCAACAAAGCACTTGACAAAGCAACTTAGATATAGAAAGACTTATTTTGGGGCTGGAGAGATGGCTCAGTGGTTAAGAGCATTGCCTGCTCTTCCAAAGGTCCTGAGTTCGGTTCCCGGCAACCACATGGTGGCTCACAACAATCTGTAATGAGGTCTGGTGCCCTCTTCTGGCCTGCAGACATACACACAGACAGAATATTGTATACACAATAAATAAATAAATATTAAAAAAAGAAAGACTTATTTTGGTCACAGTTCCAGAGTCCAGCAGCCATGGCCGGGAAGTCATAGTCATAGGAGCTTGAGGCCACTGGTTGCATTGCACCTGCAGTTAGGGAACAGAGGGAGGCCAGGGGAAGGCTACAGTTCAGCTCCCTTTCCCCTTGTTGATTAGCCCAGCACGTTTAAGGTGGGTCTTCCTACCTCAGTTAATCGAGATGACCCTCTACAGGCTAGCCTAATCTAAATAATCTCACAGAGGCATGCCCGAGATTTGTAGCTCACATTAATTTATCAATATTAGCCATCACACCCTCTTTTTTTTCTTTCTAATTTGAGAAGGGTCTTTCCTTGTAACTCAGGCTGGCCTGGAACTCTCAATTCTCATGTCTGCCTCCCAGTTGCTGGGGTTATAGGCGTAAGCTACCATTTTGGTAGGTGTTTTTCCCTTGACACTTCTTACACGATTGCATATGGCTGGGGCTGGAGTTATCTGAAGGCTCACTTGGTGTGGATGTCCAAGATGGCAGCCCACAGCTCACTGGATGATGCTTTATGGCAGCTGTGAACTCAACTGGGGTTTGCCCATCAGAGACCCTTTACGTACAGCCTCTTTATGCAGTTTGGGAGCCTCACAAGGTAGCAGCTACTGCTTTTTTTCTTTTTTTTCAAAATAGAGTTTCTCTGTGTAACCCTGGCTGACCTGGAACTTAATCTGTAGACCAGACTGTCCTCAAGCTCACAGAGATCCAATACCTGCCTCTGCCTCCTGAGTGCTGGGATCAAGGGCATACTCCACCACAGAATGTTGTTTTGTATTTGCTAGTAAGTCATTAAGGCCAGCTCACAGCTAAGGATGGAGAGAGAATTAGACTCTTTTTTTTTTTAAATTAAGAAGTAGCCTGCAAATGTATGGAGAAAAGGAATGGATGGTGGCTGTCTTGGGGACATGTAACATAATGCTTCAGTGCTCTGTGTGCAAAGTAAAAAAGTAATAATCCCTACCAGGCAGAGTTACTTTGAGGAATAACGTAGCTCTGTAACCTCATTCCTCAGAAGGCTGGCGCAGTTGAGGTCAGCGTGGGCTGCACAGCGAGTTTCAAGCCAGCATGGGATATACGGAAGAGCTCTGCCTCAAAGACAGCTGTCCCAGTTTAATTTCTGTTGCTGGGAGAAAGAAAAAACAAAACGACAAAAGCCTAATGAAAAATGACTTAGAGAAGAAAGGGTTCATTTCAGGTCCCAGGCTGGAGCCCATGGTTCTAAGGAAGTGGAGGCAGGAACTGGAAACTGCTAGTCATATCTAGCATAAAGTCAGGAGCAGAAGGAGAATGAGGTGCATGCTTATTTGTGCTGAGATGAAAAGAAGTCTGTAGGTAATGAGGTAATCTGCTTAGGGGCCAAAGAGACTGCTTGGAGATTAAGAGCACTGGCTGCTCTTCTAGAGGACCTGGGATCCATTCCCAGCACTCACATGGTGGTTCACAACTATCTGTAACTCTAGTTCCAGGTGAGCCATACTCTTTCTGGGGTACCAGGCACAAACATAAACACACATGCACACAGATAAAAACAACCATCTACATATAATAATAAAATGATTTTTTTTTTAAATTAGAAAGAAAGTCTGCTTAGAACCTAATTGTCATTGCTAGTAAGTCCCATGTTCATTCAGTCTAATGTCAGGTGGCCTGGGTACCTTCCTAATGAGATACGATCTTCTTGCTCCTAGAAGGTTACGTTTCTTCTCCTTCTAGGCTCCTTGCATACAGTCTTCAACTTTCGGATATTCTATCCTAGGTATTTTCCGAGAGCAAGGATGAGATTGCTTTAGTCCTCTTTGGTACAGACAACACCAATAATGCCCTTGCTGGTGAGGACCAGTATCAGAACATCACAGTGCACAGACACCTGATGCTACCAGATTTTGATTTGCTGGAAGACATTGAAAGCAAAATCCAACCAGGCTCTCGACAAGCTGACTGTATCCTTTTTGTGCCCAAGAAGTCAAGAAATTTCCACTTATCTGGAAAATCACAGCCAAGTTTGGTGAGGCTCTCCCAGAGTCTCAGATCTGAACATCTGGGCATGTTTTTCCCTGAGGAAAAGAGGGTGTGTAATTAATATGGAATAATTAATGCCCAGCTCCAGGTCTTCTAGTCTCTTGCTCTTTCTGTTCCTTGTGGTATTGAGAAGTTGGGAAGTATGGGATGGGGGAATCCTAGGGAATAAATGCGTGTGTGGACTGAGGAGAGGGCCTGATGGTACTGCTTATCAGTGTGTTTGGAGCTTGTCTTAGAGTTTGATTGATGTGAAGAGACGCCATGACCACGGCCACTCTTATAAGGAACACATCATTGGGGCTGACTTACAGTTCAGAGGTTTAGTCCATTATCAAGGTGGGAAGTAAGGCAGCACACAGGTAGACATGGTGATGGAGTAGCTGAGAGTTCTATATCCCAGTGCACAGGCAGCAGGAAGAGAGAGTGACACTGGGCCTGGCTTGAGCATTGGAAACCCCAAAGTCCATCCCTAGTGACACACTTCCCATCAAGGCGACACCTCCCAATCCTTTCAAATAATGCCACTCCCTATGAACCTCTGGGAGCCCTTTTCATTCAGACCACCACAGAGGTGAGAAATGTATATTCAGAAGAGTATAGCATTAACTTTCTCTGCTCTTCTGAAGGATGTTTTTATGCCACAAAATCATGTTGATATTCAAGCTGAGATTTCTCATATCTCCCATAGGCCTATTCTAGTTTCTGTACTTGAGAAAGAAAGGATTTATTTTAGCTTACAGGTTAGAGTCCATTATGGAAGGAAGCCAATGCAAGAGCTCAGGCAGGAGCTTGAAGCACAAACCAACAGAGAGATGCTGCTTACTGGCTTTCTCCCCAGGCTCTTCTTGTTCAGCTCCCTTATTTAAACAGCTCAGGTCCACCTGCCCAGAGATGGTACCACCCAGAGTGGTCTGGGCTCTCTTACGCCACTTGGTAACTAAGAAAATGCCCCACCAGTCATGTCAACAAGCTAATCTGTTTGAGACAATTCTTCAGTTGAGGTTTGGCCTCCCAGGTGTGTCAAATTGACAATCAAGATTAGCCATGAGCTGGGTGGTGGTGGCTCATGCCTTTAATCCCAGTATTTGGGAAGCAGAAGCAGGTGAATCTCTGTGAGTTGGAGGTCAGCCTGGTCTACAAGAGCTAGTTCCAGGACAGCTAGAGCTGTTACACAGAGAAACCCTGTCTCAAAAAACAAACAAAACAAAACAAGAAAATTAACTATGAAGTGAATCCCTGACTCACCATCCCCCCACAGCACCCAAGAATGGGGTCCTAATTTTAAGGGTGTATTAGTATTTTTCCCTAAACGATTAGCAGTAGTTTTCTTGACCACCGGGAGGTGCTGCTGTGTTTGGAGTGACTTGCAAATGCTGCATTAAGGCCTGCTTCGTATTTAAGAATGGACGGTGATTACTAAATAGGGTTCTAGGCACTGTTCAATGCATGCTCTTGTTAAAACAATATGCATTAACTCTTTCACACCACTTGTCAAAATGTATACATTGATAGCATTTTTAAAGTAAAATCTGGAAGAGGGGCACATGGGCAAGCCTTCTAAGTCATCCACTGTCTCCCGTTGTCAGTAGTGGGGTCTTTGCTGGGAGAAACTGCAGTGTTCGTGGGGTGATGGCACTGTTGGCACTGTTCCTGCCCTTAACTAGCTGAGTCCTGGACGCCCTGATCGTGTGCATGGATCTGATTCAGCGGGAAACCATGTGAGTGTCTCACTTGAAGGAGTCCAGACATGAGGCCTTCTGGGAAGAGCATGAGTTGCTGTGTTCAGTATCCTGTATGGTTTGCATGTTAACAAAGTAGCATGCTAGTCTAGCAGAAAGACTATTTGACAGAAGTCAATGCCCACTTTTCTAGTTGTGGAAAGTTTAAAGCAAAGGACCACATTTGGTGGGAGTTTCTCTGGGAGAATAAACATTTGGCATCTTTCAGTTTTCTTATTTGACTTAAACTAATTACCCCAAATCTTTAAAGAGGACTAAGTGATATGATCCGTAGTGATTGTTATGCTGTACACAGTAATTGTAGTCAACATCCTGACCCATTATTTGTTTAAGTACTTTATCTTGGAAGGTGTCTGCCCTTGAACACAGGGATGCATTGTTAGGAAATCCGTTTTGTGCTGACATCCCAGGTCTGAGTCTGGATATTATCTCAGTCTGAATCCTCTGCAAAATCCTGCAGCTAATCCCATGTTTAGTACCCCAGCAGGACATTTGGAAAGTGGAGGTTGCAGGGCTGATGTCTTCTTACATTTATAAGGGAGTGCCTTGTTTACATTCTGAAGAGGTGGTGGGGTGAAGGGGGGGTGGAGGTGGGAGGGGAGGGGGGACAGGCACGGGGAGGGGGGACAGGCACGGGGAGGGGGAAGGGTTTGTTTTAAACTACAGTGCTACAAATCACAGCTAGGGGACAAGAATATTATATTTTGTAATGCTGAGCCAAGTGTGAACCATATAAAGTTGATTGTGTTTTTAATAGGAACTTAACTGAGCATTAAGAGTATGTGGACTTTGAGACTATAATCACACTTATCAGTATATCTAGATTCAGTCGTTAAGCCTCTCTGCTCAGTGACCAAGTGTATTTCAGCTCCTAGCAAAAAAATTCAAAAGAATACTTTCTTTAAAATCATCCTTTTTTTCAGAAGTAGGGAGGCAGAGGCAGGTGAATCTCTGTGAACTCGAGGCCGTCCTGGTCTATAGAGTGAGTTCCAGGACAGCCAGTGCTACACAGAGAAACCCTGTCTAAGAAAAACCAACAATAGCAATAATCAAAAATCACCTTTTTTTGGTATTCTTGTATTTGTGTGTATTCGTGTGTGCATGTGCACATGTACAACACATATACAGCACATGTGTGGAGCAAGATGACAACCTCGGAGTCAGTTCTCTTTTTCCTGTGTAGGTTCTGGTGACTGCACTCAGGTTACAGGCCTTCAGGGCAACTGTCCCTATCTGCTGAGCCATCTCACTGGCCTCAGAGAATGCTTTCTTAATGTGATCACTCTGTCTTTTAGAGGGAAGAAGTTTGGGAAGAAGCACATTGAAGTGTTCACTGACCTCAGCAGCCCGTTCAGCCAAGATCAACTGGATGTTATCATTTGTAACTTGAAGAAATCTGGCATCTCCCTGCAGTTCTTGTAAGCTCAAGAACAATGTGTAGGAAACCTCGTTCCTTTACGCAGTGAGCAGGGCCCTGTGTAGATGACTTACAGGAACCTCCTTTGTCTAAGTAGGATGTGTATCGATCATACTTGTGTTCGTGGAACTGTTTTGAGCTGTGATGATAAAGAGATAAATGAAGAAGTGATACCGAGAAATTGAGCTTAATACAAATTACAGATTTTAGACCTAAAAAAATCAACGAATTAGAAAAACATGAGGATGTTCAGTTTATTTCCTGTCTGCATAGACGACATTAACAGACTGATGTGATAGTTGATTTCTTTTTTTTTT
>JAQHUG010000878.1:47056-57097 GCA_028555095.1 Dicrostonyx torquatus | reverse complement strand
AAACCCTCATCTATTGTCTTTCTAAATTGTTGGCTTTCAGCTACGAAGCTGCATGGCGTCCTCAGGCTGGCGGATATCAGAGCCCACAGCTACAGAGAAACCCTGTCTTGAAAAATATATATATATATATAGGGAAACCTTTGAAATTATTGGTAAATGGGAATGGAATTGTAATTTCCTAAGGGGTCACCAAAGGAACTAGTGAGGACCCCTATAAAATGAGATGTTGTGACATAGTACACATCCTTGTCACGCTGTGTGCAGATGTGTTGTTTTTCTCTGAACTGTGGGAATACATGCCTGAAGCTACCATGTTATGAGCCAGTATAAACCCACTATCTTCTAAGGTATCTTCCCTTCCCCAGCAAGCAGATAACTTATTGGCTGTGCATGTCTTAGTGCTTTAAAACACTTGGGTTCTGGGTCTTGTGTGTAGATAGAACTTTGTCATTCAAATACAGTGACTATTCTATTTTAATTATGATTAAGTGGATTTTCAAATTGAGTTTCTCTTATATTGCACATATTTGGTCTTTGTCCTGGTGATTCTAGAAATAAAAACCAAGACTAGAGAGTGAACTTTCAGGCCAAAGTTTTAATTGGAAGGAATAAGGCTGTGGGAAATTATTTTCATGTAAAAAATAAAAAAAAAAAACCAGTATTGAATCCATACCTCGTGATGTCTTGGATGGACTAGTAATGTCTCATGAGACAGATTAGGTCTGGTGCAGACATGTTCAAGTTGGCTTTGGTGTACTGTGGACTTTGGAAGTAGGGTTCAGGCAGAACAGCTTCTGCTCGATGTGACGTGGTTCTGAGGTTTGGAGTCTGTTGAGATCTCTCTGTCTCTAACTTGGTGGGTAATGTAAAGTAGTCCTCACCACTTACAGATTCTTCTTTCATGGACATCAGTCATAAGGCCTGGATTAGACCATTCATTCCTTTTTCTCTTTATCTAAGTGAACACCACAAATTCCACCTCTCCTGCAGTCTTCTGTTGTGTTTAATTAGAGGCAGATAAAACCAGGCAAGTTTCACCCTTGTTGTTATCTTCTTCTGGCCCTTCTCACCATTAAAAACTGTACAGTTATCTACTTTACATAAAGACGAAATAGACTACCGATTCCTTTGTACCCTGGGTAGTCTTTATGTAACTCTCTCTGTTGTGTGCATATAAAACATCATGTCTTTTACTTAGGGGAGTTGGCATTAACTAATGAATTGTGAGCAGTGATGCTTAGCCTAGTGCCCTTCCTTTGCTACCCCGGGGCTGGGGCTCTTAGCCTCTTGTCTGTTGTTTTCTGGGAGCTGGTGAGCGCTTTGCCTTGTGTCTCGGCTCATGGTGAATGTGCTTTTATCATATCCTCAAAGGTGTGCTTGGTTCTGAGTAGACATTGGGAATCCCTGGGAGAGCTGAGAGAAATGATTGACTAGAGGAGGGTAGGAAGTGATTTGAGCCCTACTACACCCCAAGCCGGCTCACTGCCTCTGGTTCCTTCCCAACCATGACTGTCATTTTCCTGCCACCCCCTGAGGTTTCTCTCTTTATAGTCAACAGCAGCTCACTTCTCTGTCTAGTGAAATAAGTAAACCATCTAGTCCAAATGAACATTGGAAAATTGAGTCTTTCATTATGTGTTTTCCTTTATTAAGTGAGAGTCTACGGCAGCTGTCGGTCTTTAAGAAGATTGAGAGGCGCTCCATGCCCTGGTCCTGCCAGCTGACCATCGGCCCCAATTTGTCTATAAAGATTGTAGCCTATAAATCGGTAGGTAGTGAATATATATTCATTTTTAAAGCAGTGTTACCGAGTGGATAAATGTGCTTATGTAAGATGCTGACAATTCATGTGTGAGCCATTCAGTGTATAATTACTGCCTCCGTAGCTCTTCTCCCTTTTGATTTCATCTCCGTTTAGCTTTTCATCTAAAAGGCATACGAGGAGAAGTGTTGAGAATTATTTATAATATGGCTTGATTCCCTCCTCTTTCTCTTTTGCTGAGTTGATAATTGATTGTTAACCAGGAACTCAGGCCTTTGTCTCTTTTTCTTTTAGGAGAAAGAAAGCATGATGGATTAACTTGTCATTGTGTATCGTAGCAGGGATGTGGATAATACACTAGAGCTTTGGAGACATGGTTATACCTAATTCAGTTATGAGCCATCCGACAGTAGCAGCATCTACAGAATGTCAGAAGTGTTGACTTGTTTGTGTCAGGGTGTGGGTCACCACTCATGTGTGTTTCGCTGTCATAGCTCACTTTCAAAAATGAATTGTCTTTGGCGAAGATCTCAGTTCCAGCCCGAGGAGAAGTCTGATCTGTGATTCAACACAAGCGCCTCTGCTTTCTCCCCTTCTTTAAATGCATGCTAAAAAAATAGAATTACATTTTAGAAACAAATATGCAGACATATTTTTGTATGTTTAAGAGCTTAATTCCCAAACACATCCTGAGAACCCTGGAGGTAATTTTGAGTTGTTATGGTTTCTGTCAAGGCTGGAAGAATGTGACTGTGGATGAGTGTATACTCTCTCATTTTCTCAGTCTCCTGTTTTGACCTCTCCCTTATGGGAAAATGTATGGCCTCTCTTAACTAGGCAATTTGAGGGTTTTCTATAGAAAATATATATGTATCTAGAAGTCAGTATGTGCCTATCGATTACCAGAGGAGAAAAGGGGACATATAGACAGTTATAAGGTGGTCCCTTTTGAAGTAAGCTAACATTTACATACTGGGAAAGGAGAGGCTCAGTACTGCACAGCTAGAGTGATGGTGCAGAGTACGTTAGATTCCCATCCTGCAGTCACTGTGCTGTCTCTCCTGATGTCTCCTTCCACTCTCATTTGGAAATAGATTGTACAGGAGAAGGTTAAAAAGAGCTGGACAGTTGTGGATGCAAGAACCCTAAAGAAGGAAGATGTACAGAAAGAAACTGTTTATTGCTTAAATGACGATGACGAAACCGAAGTTTCCAAAGAGGACACTATTCAAGGTATGTTAATGAGCAGCCACACTTTTGCCCAAGGACAATTGTCTTCAAGAGTGGGAGGCAGCCTAGGCTGTTGAGCTGCAGACGTCTCTTAGAGTCGCAGAGATGCAGCTGAGGCAACAGTAAGACACTGGGGCTGTAGGTCAGGGGGAACTTGGGCAAGATGGCTCTTAGGAAAGGGTTGTGTGTTTGATCCTTCCGAATTTAAGTGTGTTAAGTGACAGGATTTAGGACTTGGCTTTATTTTAACATGCAGGTTCACTAGCTGGGAGGATGCTTATATAAAGAGACCGAGGCAGCTTTCCCCTTATTCCTCCAAGTGCCAATTCCAGGTTTATACCCTACCAGATGTGCTCATTTAGGGGCAAAGTATTATCTATGATTGTTGTCGTGGCTTATACACACCAGACTCTTCAAAGTTGTGCTAAATACACTCCACCCATTTGCCTTAAATAGTATGTTTAGATGACATCTTTATCCAGAGGACTTGGAAGCCAGCTGGGAATATCTGAATATTCAAGTGCTCAGATCCTCATGTACCAAATGATGCTTAAGATGGCAGCCTGGGTGCTTAGATCAACTTATTACCAGGCTGTACACTACTTAGTATAGTTTTAATTTCCCAGTCATGTATGGCACTATATCTTAGTGCATGCATTTCAGTGCTTGAGGAAGCGGGATGGTTTGAAGCTGGTAGTAGACAGAATGTTACAGAATGCAATGAATAATTCACGATTTCTGTTACAGGTTTGAATTTAGTAGTATAGCATAGACCATGGAGTTTAGAATTGTAGTTGACCTGGAATCCCGACCTGTTCTTTAGCTGATCCTTCTATTCTGGTCTAAGGAGTGGCTCATGGTGTGGAGAAGAGCATGAATAAGGCACAGACTGGGCTCAGAGGGGCCGTATCTTAAGTGGCAGCTTATATTTTCTCTCTTAATTGTCACAAACTAATGAAGCAGACATTCTTGCCGTTTCCATTTTACACAGAAACTCTCGTAGTTACTTTGTTTTTGCTGTGACAATATTTGACAAAGCAATTTAAGATAAAGTTTTTTTTTTTCCTTCTTTTTGTTCCTGGTTTGAGGGCACACTCTGTTGGGCAGGGAAGGGACAGGTGGCAGGAATGCAAGGCCACTGGCTTTTGTTGCATCTGCACTCAGGGAACTGGTGCTCAGCTCATTTTCTCCTTTTTGTTCTGTTCTGGACCCCACTCAGAAGATGGCACCATCCATACTCAGGGTGGGTCTTCCTACCTCAGTTAACCCAGTGTAGGAACTTTCTCACAGGTACATCCACAGCTTTGTTTCCATGGTGATTCCAAATCCCATCAAATAGATGATTGGCCATCAGAAGGTCCAAAACTGAAAGATCCTCCTTAGCATACATACAGCCACCCAGCTAGCAGTGCGCAGGCACAGAACTACAGCTAGAGCTGTGCCCCTCTAGGTCTGTCTGCCTTCCTCCATACTGTTCAGCACTGGGACCAATACGGGGTTTTGAGAGACAGGCCCAGAATTTATACATGGTCTTTTTCTTCTTCTTCTTTTTTTTTTTTTGTTTTTTTGAGACAGGGTTTCTCTGTGGCTTTGGCGCCTGTTGTAGACCAGGCTGGTCTCGAACTCACAGAGATCCGCCTGCCTCTGCCTCCCGAGTGCTGGGATTTAAGACATGCGCCACCACCGCCCAGCTATACATGGTCTTAAAAAAGCAGATTGAGCCATTGATTTTTGAGGACTTGTGTACATCTACAGTGTTTGGAAGTGTTCCATTAGGGAGATAGGTGTGACTGCTGGATTAGAAGTAAGAGGGACTAAAGATGAGGGAACCAGTTCTTTGAGTTGTTGCAAGAAAGCTCTGATTATCTGGAACAAAAAGTTTTTTATGGGTGCGGCAGTTGGGAAGCGTCAGACTCTGGGTCACAGAGTACAGAAGGTCCTCTGTTCTCTTTTGTCACTTTACTTTGTCTCCCATTGTCTACTCACTAATACCTAGGTTGTCCCCTTTCTTACCCAGAGAAACTAGTAGACACATGTGGGCCAGAGAACCCGGCTGTATGTTGGAGTCTGTTCTTTACTCCCTGCCTTGTAGAAAAGTTATTTGCACGTTAAGTAGAAGAACTAGAAAGCACGGGTAGCTATAATAAGCACTTTTAAGATGCTGTTAATGCGGATCAAATGATTGATGACAAGAAAAAGTTAGAGACATACTTGGCTTAGGGTCCGGGAGATGGGCTGGTGAATAAAGTGCTTGCCGCCCAAGGATCCCCAGCACCACACAGAGGCAGGTAGATCTCCATGAGTTCCAGACCAACCCGGTCTACAGAGCGAGTTCCAGGACAGTCAGAGATGCTGTCAACCAGCAAACGCAACAGAAGCCAGGCATGGCCGTGCACACCTGTAACCCTAGTGCTGGAGAGGCGAGGCAGGTAGATCCAGGGGCTGACTAGCGAAACTGCTGAAATGAAGAGCCACCCGCTCAGGTGGAAACCCTGTCTCAAAAAGTAAGCAAAGAACATAGAGGAAGACGTGTGAAGTCGGCCGCTGATCTCTATATGCACTCACAGATGAGCACACCTATGTACACACATGCACATATGTGTACGTGCTCTTCCCCCTACCTGAACACACGTGACTGGAGAAAAAGAAAGATGTTTGGTTAGATACCACGCTTGACCATGTGTCATGTTTCTCTGTTGACTTTTGTTCTGGAATTTTTGAATTTGTTGTATAAAAATAGATTTTTTTAAAAAAATTAAGTATGTGACCCCAGCAGTCTATCAGGAACAAATAGATACTGGACCTCAGCATCTGCCTCTGGACTCCCACTGTTGAAGAGATGCTGTGTGCTGTGTATGTACTTGAGGGGCACAGCCTTCTAGAGAGCAGGTGCCGTAGCACAGGGTTATGGGTTTGCCCTTTTTATTTTTTTCACTTGTAGGGGGGCATATAAGCCCACATTTATCCAGCCTAAGACATTGAAAATAAATACAACTAAATTCCAATAATGAAATAAATTGAAACAAAAGTATAGAACTTGTCAACTGGATGCTTTTACGTAGAGTTTTGGCTTCCACTAGATGGCTGAAGGCCTGTCTGTCTCCAGCATGTGCCTTGGACATTTTGTTCTGAAGATTTCCGATGGGCCATTTCTCTGTGGATCCAGGTTTCTGAGATCATGATTGCAGCTGTGATTGTGTTAGAGCTCCTCCTTGTGCTGTATTCAACACGGCTGTCTTCCGAGGAGAACTAAGGGGCCGTGTTCGCTACAGTCTTTCTTCTGGGCTGGGGAATCATAAGGTTACTGCAGAAGATGCTACTTAAAATTGTAATTAGATTTTAGTTATCTGTGAATGGTGTATGTGGTTTGCTTCTGCCTCTGCTTCCCCCTTGCTCCCAGGGGCAGTAGTTTATTCAGGGGGTAGAAGGAGACCGCCCTGGAGCGCGTGCTGTTGATGTGTGGACAGAGCTTGTTTCAGGCTCCGCATGCCTAACAGATGTTCTGTCTCCTTCCCCAGGGTTCCGCTACGGAAGCGATATAATTCCTTTTTCTAAAGTGGATGAGGAACAAATGAAATATAAATCGGAGGGGAAGTGCTTCTCTGTTTTGGGATTTTGTAGATCTTCTCAGGTACAGCAATTACTCTGCAGTTGTGAACAAAATGCATGCCTTGAGCTTTTGATTGGTTATTTTATTTACAATTCATACTTATTTCCCAGTCAGTCTTCTTAAATGTAGTTTGGAGATGAATATTACTGTTTTTTTTATTTAAAAATTTTTAGTTTGTGTGTGGTGTAGATGCATATGTTCACGTGAGAGGATGACCTAAGGTGCCCATTCCTTGGGCGCCGACCTGTGATCTTTTTGGAATAGGGTCTTTCTGTCATTGAACTTGTCAACTTGGCTTGGCTGGCTGGCCAGTGAGCCCCAGGGATCTGTCTTTCTGCCTCACCAGGGCTGGGATTACAAGCACTTGTGTGTTCTGGGGATGGAACTCATGTCTTTGCGTTTGCTATTTGAACTATCTCCCCAGCTCATCATCTTTGATGTTTGAAAAGAAAAACCAAGATACAGAGACTTGGCGTAAATCTGAAGACCACATTCACTAAGCCACCCAGAAACTTTCTCACCACCCAGTTTTTTGTAGTTGTGTGGCTTACTCACACTGGTGTATATATGTGTGGAGTCTAGCTTTGAATGTCAACTAAATCTTAGAATATCATTTATTTATTTTTAATATATATTTTTAAAAAATGTACTTTTTGTTATGTGTGTGTCTGTGTTTCTCTGTGGGCTTATGTATGTGAGTGCAGGTGCTTGAGGCGGTCAGAGGGGTCAGGTCTCTCTGCAGCTGGAGTTACAGTCAGTGTGAGCCCCTTGACATGGATGCTGTGTCAAACTTGGGTCCTCTGGAAGGGAGGGATGTGCTCCTAGCCACGCTGTCTCCCAGTCCAGAATGTTGTTGATTTATGTAGGGCACCTTTCTCCTCAATTTCTGGTGTAGGGTTTTAGCATGCGCACCTTATCTGTAAGTCACATAGTTTTTAGGTACCATTTACATGAAGTAGACATACTGGGAAGTGCAACAGCTTACCATGGGATCCCACACACTCTCCTAGGAAGCATTGTTCAAAGATTATTAGAGATCTAGGTTCATCATTCTTGGGGTAGACTGAAAAATGATAAATCATAGCTAATAAATATAACCTTTTAAAAAATTTTTCGGCGGGCTGTTTGAAACTGCTATTTCCTAAATGTTTTAGATACTTTAGGCTGAAGGGGCGGAGTGAGTAGAGCTCGCCAATCAGGGCCAACATCACTAAATGGAAAGAACTGTCCAATGAGTAGCGTGGATAGTAACAGTGTGCTTCCCGGAAAACCTTTTCAAAGTGTGGCCTAGTGGAGGAAATCCTTGTGAGGACTCATTTTGGGCTTCCGTGTGTTCTGCTGACTGCAGGCCTCTGAGGAGGAAACTGAGATCCACCAGAAGTACGAAATGGAGCCAGTAAACTTTGAGGATGTGGCAGTGAACTTCACCTCAGAAGAGTGGGCTGTGTTGGATTCTAATCAAAAGAAGCTCTACAGAGATGTGATGAAGGAAACAGTTTTGAACCTGATCTCCATAGAAAACGCACTGGAAGAAAATATTGAAGAGGACTCTAAAGATGTCAGCAGGAATATAGGAATTCAGGGGAATGAGAAACACCATAGATATGAATGTCCTACTGAGTGTGATAAAAACCAGCAACCTATTCCAGAAAGTATGATCAATAAAGACCTGACTTCCAGAGTGAGAGCTGATCAGGCTCGATTACATGAAAGAAATATTATTGGTCATTCATCCTTACATGAGTATCTCAGACAAGAAACTAGAGGGAAATCACAACTGTATAAGGTAGCAGTGGCAGAAACCTTTACACATCAGAAACACTGGAAAGATAGCAGTTGCTCTGAATCACTTGAGATGTGTGAAACTTCTCCTAAAGAGAAACCCTGTAAAATTCAACTATATAATGAAGCCTGTAGTAGTCTCTGTTTTGATCAGCCTCAGGAGAGAACTCATATTGAAAATAAACTCAGTGAGAATGTCTTAATGAGATGCATATCTGGCCAGAATGATGAAAGAATCCATAAAGAAATGAAAGAATTTGTATATAGTCTCTGTGAAGAATCCTTCATTGACTGCAGTGACCTCACCAACCATGAAAAAAGTCATATTGAAGAGAAAAGGTACATTTTTATGCAATATGGCAAAACATTTAAATATGCAACATGTTTTGAGAAACATAAAGCAACTCACACAGGAGAGAAGCCTGTTGCTTCTATACATTTTGGAAAATCCTTCACCCAAGTCAGCCATCATAACAGTCATGAGAGCAGTTACATTGGACAAAAGCCTTATGCCTGCAAGCATTGTGGAAAAAAGTTCAGCACTTCTTCTTATCGAAACCTTCATGAAAGAATTCACACTGGAGAGAAACCTTATCCATGTAAACATTGTGGAAAAAACTTCACCAGTTCTACTTGTAGAAACATTCATGAAAGAATTCACACTGGAGAGAAACCTTATGCATGTAAGCATTGTGGAAAAGCATTCAATTGTCCCAGTACTTGTCATAGACATGAAAGGACCCACACTGGAGAGAAACCTTATGCATGTAAGCATTGTGGAAAAGCCTTCAACCAGTGCAGTGATCGTAACTACCATGAAAGGAGCCATACTACAGAGAAACCTTATGCATGCAAGCATTGTGGAAAAGCCTTCAACCACCCCAGTCATCGTAACAGGCATGAAAGGAGCCACAGTGCAGAGAAACCTTATACGTGTAAGCATTGTGGAAAAGCCTTCACCCAGTCCACTAATCGTAACTGCCATGAAAGGAGCCACACTGGAGAGAAACCTGATGCATGTGGAAAAGCCTTCAACCACCCCAGTCATCGTAACAGCCATGAAAGGAGCCACAGTGCAGAGACACCTTAGTTCCTGCAAGCATTGTGGGAAAAACTTCAACAGTTTTACATATCGTAACATTCATGAAAGAATTCACAGTGGAGAGAAACCTTATGCATGTAAACATTGTGGAAAAGCCTTCAACAATTCCAAGGCTTGTAACATTTACAAAAGAATACCACATGGTAAAGAATTATTATACTTGAAATCATTGAGAAGAAGCCTTCTGTCCCAGTCATGTGAATATACATGAAATAAGTTCACACTGAAGAAAGCCTTATGCATGTAAGCATTGTGCAAAAGCCTTCCACAATCCCAGTAGTCAAAACAGACGTGAAAGGAGTCACACTGGAGAGAAACCTTACAGGTGTAAGCATTGTGGAAAAGCCTTCAGTGATTCCATTAGGTGTAACAGATGTGAAAGGAGCCACACTACAAAGAAGCAGAAGAGTTATACTAGCAAGAATTGTGAGAATGGGGTGAATTTTTCTTCTAGTATTCATCTGTTCTCTACGATAGAAACGTTGTAATTTTTTACCACATACACAAGTACCCTATTCTTCAAATATTACAACTGCCCTCTTTGCTTATACCTTT
>JAQHUG010000878.1:2449-31919 GCA_028555095.1 Dicrostonyx torquatus | reverse complement strand
GAGTTACATCTGGCTGTAGATGTCAGGGTGTCAGAGTGATCTCACAGTTATCAGCATCTTCCAAGCATCTCACAATTTGTGTAGTTGTGTGTGGGCAGAATGTCAACGCCCCTCCCCCACCTCACTCCCAAAAATAAACTGCAATGAATGATGATAGAGGTTTTAGGAGAGATCAAGAAATAGAACAAACGATGGTTGGATGCTTTAGGTTACATACGGTATCATCTGTGTCACAGTAGGGTTAAGGAATGGTGAGCAGACTTTGCAAATGGAATTCTCTCTCTGAATACTTAGGGATCGGTGTGCTATAAAAATACCAAGAAATCAAATGGGTTTGTTGTTTGGAATGTTTTATCTTTAGCTAATTCTATTTTAGAAATGTTATCTCAGAGGATACTAAGTATTTTGTTCACATCTCCATAGGAGTTATTATATTTATTTTTTATGACAGATATTTTTCTGGAACAAACTCTTTAGTTTTTGATATGCTACTCCATTGCCAAAGGCTCACTGAATGGTAGAGCTGGAAAAGAGTCAAGAGGGCAGCGGGCAGCTATTTGTTTTGTTTCCTTCCTTTCTTTCCTTTTCCTTTGTTTTTTGTTTTTTTTTTTTTGAGACAGGGTTTCACTTTGTAGCCCTGGCTGGCCTGGAACTTTGCTATGTAGATTAGGCTGACTTTGAATTGCCTCTGCTTCCCAGAGTGCTGAGGTTAAAGGTGTGTGCTACTCTGCCTGGTAGGTCAACTACTTTTTTTTTTTTTTTTGACATTTGTTTGTATTTTATGTGCATGGGTGCTTTGCTTGCATGCGTGTCTGTGTATCATGCATGCTAGTGCCCACAGAAGGCAGAAGACGGTGTTGGATTGACTAGAACCAGGATTACAGCCTGTTGTGGGTGCTGGGAATCAAATCTGGGTCTTTTGGAAGATCTCGGCTGTGCTCTTAACCTCTGAGCCATCTCTCCACCCCCCAGGTTTTTTCTCAGATGAGAAAATCAAAGGTCAGGTTAAGCACTTAGATAATAGGAGATAGTTCTTGGCAGAGCAGGTGCTGCCATGACCTGCCAGTGTTGCTGCGTTCAGAGGTGGAAAGCATTTGATTGAGAATAAATAGAAATAATCGGCTTTTTTTTTTTCCTGTTTGCTTCTCGATTCATCGCTGTTTTAAGAGGCACAGCTGAGTGCTGTTGGCGATCTGATTGATGCTATGAGCTTGGTAAGAAAGAGTGAGGAAGAAGACGCCATTGAAGACTTGTTTCCAATCTCCAAAATTCCAAATCCCGAATTTCAGAGACTGTTCCAGGTGAGAAAGGAAGGTCAGCAGTCTTCTTTTCTTTTCCTTTCTTTTTTTTCTTTCCTTTTCTTTCTCCCTCCCTCCCTCCCTCTTTCTTCTTCTTCTTCTTCTTCTTCTTCTTCTTCTTCTTCTTCTTCTTCTTCTTCTTCTTCTTCTTCTTTCTTCTTTCTTCTTTCTTCTTCTTCTTCGCTGGCCTAGAACTCAATACATAGATCAGATTGGTTTTGAACTCACAGAGATCTGCCTCTAAAGCCATAGGTCAGCAGTCGTATGGAAACAGGAGGGGAGGCAGCTTATGGAAACCACTTCTGAGGTAGTAACAGTGAACAGGGATGTAGAAGAGAAAGAAGGAGCCTGATGTGGCGAGGGCATGGTACTGTAAGCCTGACAGTATGGAGAGCCATATGTTTAGGCAATCCCATTTGTCTAGAGAGAACTCAGGGAGAAGGAGGCAAACCACTTCTAGGTGTAGACAAGGACTTTCTCAAAAGGACTCTAGTCATCAGGCAATAAGACCAGCAATTGACAGTGGGACCTCATGAAATTAAAAAACTTTGCACACAAAAGGAAACAGTTAATGGAGTGAAGAGAGCCAGAGTGGGTGGAGAGGTTTTGTCAACAATGCCCCCAACAAAGGATCAGTGTCTAGAACAGAGAACCCATGAAGAGGCCGATGAAGCTCAAGGGAGTTGGGTATTAGGAACACACCAAGCAGGAGGTGAACTCTGAAAGAAATGAACAAACTATGGACAGGGAAGGCGTATTGGTGTGTTGGTGTGTTGAAAGGGGATGCTGGAGGGAGGAACACATGGACAAATGGTGTGGAATTCCTAACTGAGGGGTCCCCAGAATTTGCAGGATACTGACTCCTAAGTGATATTCACTATCAACCCCAGAATTTTTCTTTCTATAGGATGAAAACATCTTTATTACATTTTCTTTGTTGTAGGGAAATAGTTGATGGAATAGAATAAATAATATACTTTGTGATGTGAAATTGCAATATCCAGCTCTTTTTCTTCAAGATTACTACTATGTAAGCTGTTTACATGTGAGAATAGGGCAGGTACAGTTTAGTGACACATGCGTGTGCCTAGCATGTGCGAGACCTGAAATGGGCTGGTTAGAGCCTTCTTCACAGGAGGGAGACATCAACGAGCTGTCTCACTCCGTTTTCTTTTTCTTAATGGCATCTGGTTGCTTACCTCGTGTGCTTTTAGAATAGTTGTTCTCAACCTGCGGGTCGTGACCCCTTCTTTTGTGTTGACCCTTTCACTGGGGTCAAATATCAGATATTTACATTAAGATTTATAACAGTATCAGAATTACAGTTATGATGTAGCAGTGAAAACAATTGTAAGGTTGGGGTCAGCACAGCATGAGGAAGTAACTGCACTAAAGGGCTGCCGCCTCAGGAAGGGCTGAGAACCATTGTGTTAGACACTGACTTTTTGGTCAGATACAAGGCCTGACATATACTAAGGCAGCACAGATGCCCGAGTGGAAGCAGCCTGTGTCCAGTTCACTCACTTGGACAGTGGGCAGCCTGCCTCACTCTTGGTCCTCACCCCACTCTCGGTGCTCCTTTCTGACATCCTTGTCTTCAGTGTCTGTTAGACACTTATATGTGGGACATATTTTCTGTGCTTACAGTTCGTCAGTAAACAAAGGATCTCTGTTTTCAAGGGGAAGGGCTAAATAATAAATTGGACTAAGCAATTGGACTGTTTTAAATAAAATTTGAAAAGCCCAGAACTGGGAAATGTTAGCGTATTAAGTGAGAGCTTGGAAGTGGAGAGGCTGCTGCATTTGCAGTGTCAGGGAAAGTCTTTCTGAGAGATGAATATTTGAGCCAAGACCAGAATGATAAAAGAGGTTCAACTACGCCCAGAACTAGGAACAGGTAGAAGAGACAGAAGGATTCAGAGACAGAAATGAGCTTGGCTTGAGTGAACTCAGAGGGGTCGTCTTGACTTGGTTGTGATTAAGGAGGCAAATGGTAGGACTACAATTAGAATCGGGCTGTGTTGTACAGGACTTCCCAGGCTGTGGGAAGGAGCTGCAGGAGTCACTTTTGTGTCTCCAGAATACTTCACAGAAACAAGGGGGGGGGGAAGGTGTCCATTGGCTCAGTTTCAGGGATTTTTACAGCTGGGAAGGCAGGATGGAGCAGCTCATTTCATGGTGGGGGTAGCACATGGTAGAGATGACTGTCCGCATTCTGGTGGGCAGGGAGGAGCATGTTGGAAGCAAGGTAGCTACCTACCGCCACAGCTTACCCCAGCCGCTGAAGGGTTCACACTTGTCAGCTGGGGAATAAACTTCAGAATGTGGACCATTTCAGATTGAAAGTGCACCAGAACTCACTTTCAGGAGAACAGTGGCAGCAGAAGCTGAGAGACCCTATTAGAAGGTGGCTGGGCCAGGAGCAGGCAGGAGTGGTGGGTCAGTGGGGGAGAGGGCAGCAGGTGGAGGTGGGCTCACAGTGGCTTGTGTCATGTCTTTCAGAGTCTCCTGGGGCTCAGAGTGGGCAGCTCCCCTTTAGCCTCTGTCTCGTTTGTCACATGCTGACCTCGAAAACCCTAGTGAAAGAGAAAGTGCGTGTGATTAAGGGAAGGAAAGACTGGAGTCTTGGAGGGTAGGGAGCTGTGTCTTGGGGAACCTTGGTGTTTCCTGAGGGGTTATAAGATGAGGGCCCTCCTGGAGACTTACCTGCAGAGGGTTAGCTGTTTTGAGATGTGGCCATTGTCCTCTGAGCTATCCTGTTCTGTCTCTTCTGTTTGCCATGGGGCTCAGCCCTCCCTTAAAGATGGAGGGTAGCTTGACCAGAGAAGAAATCCGTATCTGATGTTGGCATCAGTGCTCTAGCCTTTGTGCTTTCCCTACAGTGTCTGCTGCACCGGGCCTTACACCCCCAGGACCGTCTGCCCCCAATTCAACTACACATTTTGAGTATGCTTGAGCCCCCCACTGAGATGAAAGCCAAGTGTGAGATTCCTCTTTCTAAAGTAAAGACCCTTTTCCCTCTGACGGAAGCCATCAAGAGAAAGGACCAAGTGACTGCTCAGGACATTTTCCAAGACAAGTAAGTATTTGCTATAGTCGCCTTTGGTGTTTATAGCAATGCGGGGCGGGGTGTGGGGCAAGTCTGGAATTATGGTGCTGCCCAGGGTTTTCTGGGATCACAGAGGGCGTCAGCACAGCTTTTTAATCCTTGCATGGAAATACTTAGTTCTCATATTTGTCCATTAGAGTCATAGTTTATCCTTGATGTCCACCTGGGCTCAACCTTCTGGCATGGGTTGGCTTTTGCATCAACAGTAAAGTTTCTATGAATTATACATAGAAAGGCTAAACAGATTTGTGAATACTCAAAGCTGAATTTCTCCTTGTTTAATCAATTTTTATTTTATGTTTATTTCTCTATTTGTGTGTGTGTAGATCAGAGAACAGCTTATGGATGTGGTTTCTTTCTTCTGTATGGGTTTCAGGATCAAATTCAAGCTGTCCTGCTTGGCCACAGGTCATCCTGCTGGTCCTGAATTGTTCGCTTTCTAAAGTAAAGAGCTGGGGACGGCAGGAGCAGGCTGGGCATCATGAGGTTTCTGTGGTGGTGGTAAGATCTTTGGAGAGAAACTGAGGAGAACAATGAACGCCATGGCCCGTTGGCTGCTCTGCTAGTGCATCCCTGACATGCTGATTACGGCATTAGGGAAGTCTTTACAGGCTAAGGAGTGAAATGCATTTTGTATGATATGTCAGCCCAGCTTGCAAATGGCTGATGAGTGTTTCTCTTCACATTTCACTCAGAATCTATATTAATTTCCATATATACAAAAGTAAGCCGGAAGAAATTGTTCACTATCTAGAATCCTTTGGGTATGTGACATTGACTTTCCTGACTTCATTCAACTGGATATTGGTGAGTTTTTTCTTAAGCAAGCCAAAGTAATATTTCTTTCTGTTGCCTTTTGAGATTTGACATCAGACCATGATCCTCCCCGCTGCCCCGTTTTCTTTCCTTCCCACAGCTGTATCTTCATTGACAAAGTAAGGCTTGCTATTTATAAATACCCAGTGGGAAAGGATGAGTAATTTCCAGAAACGTCATTGGTTTCTATAAATCAATGTTTGGTGAGTTATTGTACAAGTGGAACAGAAAGCTTTGCATTTTTCATAGCTTCCCAGAGGCAAACACCAAGCTTTGTCAGAATTGAAAGAAAATCAACACAAAACAAAACTGGATTGATTCTGTTCATGAACTCCTGTCACACCCCGGAGAGGCTTATGGCCCTTTTATTCTATCCTGCCTTCTACACAGGAAGCTTCTCCCTAAAAAATTCACTTCGCCTCCATCTTTCTCTGCCCATCCACCACTGGAGCCATAACAGCTCCTAACTCTTGTCTCACTGCAGTCACAGGGCCACTCCCTGCCTGCATTAAACTCCAGTTCGCCATCTTGATTACCTGCTGGTACTGTGGTAAAGCAATGGACCTTTTCTTCTCTTCCTTTGATTAAAATGTAAATTAGCTGGTTAAAACCCAAGCCACAGAGACCCAGAAGGCTGTTGCGCTGTGACACGATCCCTGCAGGATTGCACCTTCAGCTGTGGTCCTGTTGCTCCGTGCCCTGGAAGCCTGGTTACTCAGTTTGTCTTTGCTCCTGTGGTAGTGGGCAGCACAGACCAGCGGTGTGCCCGGGGCCTGCGTGCTTGCACACTTCCTGTGCTCTCCTTTTATTCTCAGAAGCCTGCCTTAGTCTTTCAGAACTGTAGGAGCAATGGATTTAGCACATATTTACTTAGCACCTTCTCTGCTCAAGGATGTTCATTGTCTTTCACATGGATTATAAATCCCTCCATTTTAATGAAAAGGTTCCAGTTAGTCTTAAAGGTTATGCTAGGAGGAAAAACCAGATTGCTAGTACTAAGCTGTATTTTTGTTTTTATTAACCATCCTTGAATCCAGTTTACCTATTTCTAGTAGACAGATAAGGGACTAAGGTTTGGGAGTGATAGTTGTCTGCTGAGGAAATTTTATAGTTTAAAAAAAAAGTCTTAGGTAAGGAGTTACTAGTTTTTATACCAGTGGTGTCACTTGATAGGATTTCGGTTAAATAATTTTATCTGTATGGGAATTTCTTCCTCTAAATTCTGGACAGACAAGATGAATCATAGGGTAAAGATTCTGGCTTGGCAAGCCTGGCTACCTGGAGGTAAATGTAGAAAACCAGCTCCATAAAGTGGTACTATGACCTCCCCACCATGGCACATGCCCCTCACCAATAATGATTGAAAAAATTGCAAACAGTCTCATTTCAAGAGATACCATGGCAACAAACTCCGGTGGTCAAGCACTCTGAACTATTGGGAAGAAGTCAGTCTAAAGTCAGCGATATGGTGTCATTCTGAGACCGTGACACGACCTAGAAAGTGCTGTTCCTCTGCAGCCTGTCGAGTTCCTCCTGCTGGTGGGGGTGGTGTCCTTATTTCTAAGGGAAGGAGCTCTGTCGGCCCCTGCCTGGAGTTCCACATTATACTACCTGAGCCTGTGTCGTCTGAGAGCCTCTTCCCTTCATGGCAGCATGTCCCTTGAAGTGAAAGTGTCATCTCTTGGACAGAGCTGGGGCATCTGAAGTCCAGCCCTGTGGACATGACACACACTTGACCTTGCTTTCTTTGGGACTCTGCACAGATCATCGGAGGCCTGCTGTTCTTTTCAAGTTCCCTGAGACTTCTCTCCCCATTACCCTCAGCAGACAGCTTCATCTGACTCACGGTCCAGACTTGAGAGTCCAAAGTCAGCCTGCATGAGTTAGCTCTCGTCACTGTGGCTGTAGGCAGAAGGTTTCCTCATGAGTGAAATAGGGATGGTAGGAATACCTGTCTCATACCTAGAACCCAACACAGCGCATATCATATCTTATCCTATGCTGTCCTATCGTATCAGAGCAGTGCTTGTCTCTAGACAGTCTCCTCATCATATCACTAACACATTATCAATGACAGCAGTAGTAATGATTTCATAGAGAAAGTCGCGGCTGTAGGTAGGTTCTTCTCAGTTTTATGGACCATCTAATCTCTGATAGACCTACTTTGCAGTCACCTTTACTTCCTTTTCTCCAGGTCCAGTGGACATAGGACACCGTTGTAGCCTGAGCTCCCATCTGTGGTCGTATCTGTTATCCTGGTCCACTAATAATGTCTTCTTTCCTCTGTCCCCCAGCTTCTTCCTGTTAGCATTCCTTTCATCTAAACAAAACAATCACTCCAGGCGCTTCCCTCTAGTGCCACTTGATACTAATTGCTGTTCTAATCGCAGCTTCCTCCTGCAGGCTGGGGCTGTTGGAAGAATAGTCTACACCACTGCTTCCCCCCCCCCCCCCACTCGTTCTCCGGCCTCTCTAAAGATCCAAAGGCTAGAACTGCTTCAGTTCCCTTTAGCCTTGCAGCCCTTTTCTTCAATGACTTTTCTCTTTGTAGCATTTGATATTGTCAATTATTCTTCCCTCTTGAACTTTGTGTATCTGCCCTAAGCTTCCAGATTTTTCTTCCTGATCTTTCAAAACCCTGCCAGATTCCTCTCCTGCTTTCTTTCTCTGCCAGCTTTGCGTGAGTTGTATACCTAGTCTTATCCTCAGAACAGCTGCATTTACTGAACACAGTATGACGTGAGGTGCCTTCTTCACGCTGTCTGCTTAGATCCTCTGGCCATCCTAAGAAGTTCATCTTAAGTCTGAGTAGGCTGGGGATTGGAGAAGGGACAACTTGCTTGAGATCTCAGTTGATAAGGGTTGGAGGAGGGTTTAATAAATGTGAGCAGTCAGGATCCAGAGCTCACTCAGCCATAATACCATTTTGCCCTCACAACATAGGTCTTATACCATTGACATTTCATGTACAGGGCTTCAAAAACTACAAAGTCTGTCTGAATTCCATCCATGGTGGCTCAGATGTCTGTATTTATCTCAAATTCTGTGTGTACAGAAATGGCTCCTGCACTGTCTTTCTCCCAGCATGCTTCTTTGCAGCGCCTCTCCAGGCTGTTATTTCCCGTTTCAGAGGACAGCACCTGCTTTCTCGGGAGTCATCCCTTTCTTTAACCTTCCATGTCTAATTGGTTTACTAAGCTGTATTAAATTTATCCCAAATCTGCTCCTTTCAGTTCAAGTTAGTATAATGGCGAATGACATTGATTTTGGAGTTAGATAGGTTTGAATCTAAACCCAAGCATTTTCCCTTACTGGCATTTGGAATTGGCAGGTTTAGCGGTGTTGTGCAGGACAGACACCTGCATTTGATGTCACTGCTCATCTCCAGAAGGCAGTGACAGTAGATAATTCTGAGTGCTGCTACACAGTTTCAGCAAGATCATTTAACCGTGCCTGGCTTAGTGACTGGCTCTTTAGCCCTTAATAGCTTTTCACAGCAGCATTGCCTTGGCGTGTCTTGTGCCTTCTGTTTCAGCCTGTCTTACTGATAGCCAATTTCCGTCCTTGTAGTCTCATTCCTTTCCAAACACTCTGCTCCCTCAGCAAGTCTTGGTTGTTGTCCCCCAACCTTTCCTGGTTTACTGTAGGAGACGTGAGTGGTGAAGAGGAAGAGCTGCACAGAGTGAGGTCTCTAAGGTCTCCAAGCTTCTGAGCCTTCCCTTCATATGTTCAGCTGTTCAGAAGCTGTCTGAACCCCACCTTTTCAATATTTTAAAAACTAAAATAATTTATGTGCATGGTGCTTTGCCTGCATATGTGTCTGTGCACCCTGTGCATGTAATCCCCACAGAAGCCAGAAGAAGGTGCTGGAGCCACCATAACTGGAGTTGGGACAGTTGTAAGCCCCATGTGGGTGCTGGGAGCTGAACTTCAGTGCTCTTAACTGCAGAGCCATGTCTTCAGCCCCCTTTGAGAGCTTTTGAAAATTTCATTACATAGGCAAGATTGATTATATCAGTGGCTATTGGTGAGCAGTTTAACGCTTGGGCTCCCTCATCAGAGTGGGTGGAGTAGAAATTCTTAACTTTCTAAGGCCACCTTACTCTTTTTAGTAATCTCTCCTGATTACTTCTTTTTTGAGTTTTTCGAGACAGGGCTTCTCTGTGTGCTTTGCAGCCTGTCCTGGAACTAGCTCTTGTAGACCAGGCTGGTCTCGAACTCACAGAGATCCACCTGCCTCTGCTTCCTGAGTGCTGGGTTAAAGGCGTACATTATCACCACCCAGCTCTGATTACCTTTTTCTAAGATACCCAGAGGCTGCCAGCTGATTAGAGAGAAGTTTAAAAAAAATTATTACTTTTTTAAAATTTATGTGTGTATGTGTTGTGGGGGGTTGGAGGATATGCCTGCACTGTGGTGCATATGTCCAAGGACAACCTGTGGAATTGATTCTCTTCATCATCTGGCTCCTGGGACTTGAACTCGGATTGTCAGGCTTGGCAGCAGGTGCCTTTATCCCCTGAGCCATCATTTTAGCCTGAGCGGATTTTTTATATTTTAAAAAAGAGTTGGACCACATTATGGCTGCTTAAAGTTCTTTAATGTCATTATTCTTAATCCCACCCCATTGTGATGGACTCATTTGATACAAAAATATTAACCTTTCCCCAGAAGAATACCCTTACACTCTATATTTTGAACAAGATTTCAATAGTTCTGATTCTTCCTCTTTTTTGAGACAGGTTTCTCTGTGTAGCCCTGGCTGTCCTGGAACTCACTTTGTACATTAGGCTGGCCTTGAACTCACAGAGATCAACCTGCCTCTGCCTCCCCAGTGCTGGGATTAAAGGTGTGCGTTACCACCACCCGGTTTAGTTCTGATTCTTTTTTTTTTTTTAATGATTTTTATTGAGCTCTACATTTTTCTCTGCTCCCCTCCCTGCCTCTACCCCCCCACTTGAACCCTCCCCTAAAGTCCCCATGCTTCCAATTTACTCAGGAGATCTTGTCTTTTTCTACTTTCCATGTAGATAATATCCATGTGTGTCTCTCTTAGGCCCTTATTGTTGTCTAGGTTCTCTGAGATTGTGATCTGTGGGCTTATTTTCTTTGCTTTATGTTTAAAAACCACTTATGAGTGAGTACATGTGATAATTGTCTTTCTGGGTCTGGGTTATGTCACTCAAAAGGATGTTTTCTAGTTCCATCCATTTGCTTGCAAAATTCAAGCTGTCATTATTTTTTTCTGCTATGTAGTACTCCATTGTGTAAATGTACCACATTTTCCTTATCCATTCTTTGGTCGAGGGGCATTTAGGTTGTTTCCAGGTTCTGTCTATGACAAACAAAGCTGCTATGAACATAGTTGAGCACATGTCCTTGTGGCACGATTGAGCATCCTTTGGATATATACCTAAAAGTGGTATTATTGGGTCTTGAGGAAGGTTGTTTCCTAATTTTCTAAGAAATCACCACACTGACATCCAAAGGGGTTGTACCAGCTTGCATTCCCACCAGCAATGCAGAAGTGTTCCCTTTTCCCCACAGCTTCTCCAGCATAAGTTGTCATCAGTGGTTTTGATCTTGGCCATTCTTACAGGTGTAAGATGGAATCTCAGAGTTGTTTCGATTTGCATTTCTCTGATGACTAAGGATGTTGAGCATTTCCTTAAGTGTCTTTCAGCCGTGTTAGATTCCTCTGTTGAGAGTTCTCTGTTTAGGTCTGATTCTTAAGCTTCATATTGGTCTTGCTTTCTCTCAGTCACCTTCTCCTACTTGCCACCTAAAGTGATCAGACTGTTACACAAATGGGAGAACCAAGCAGACAGAAGTTTACACGGTCCCGCTACCTTGAAAACACTATTGCTTTCCTTCCTCACCCCTTTGGTTGGGGGTTGACTCCAGTGTCTCACATATGTGCTCTGTCAGTGGATAGTGCCCCCAGCCCCTTTCCATTTCTGCTCTCTCTAGCCCTTCCAGCTGCATCCTGTGCCGCAGCTGCCTCCTGTGCCGCAGCTGATTTAGCCGCATGCTAGATATGATATGTTTCTTAGCACAGTATTTTGTCGTTGTTTGTATTTACCTTTCTTAAATTTGTCCTTGTTGGAAGTATTGAGAACACTATTAACTAATGTTGCAAATTCAGGATTTAGAATTTAGCTCAATGGATGACACATAAATGTTCCTTATATTTTGCTATTAATTACCAAGTGTTTATATATTTCTGAAAGTAAATGTATAAGAGAGAAGTAAATTGCTAATGGTCCCATCATCCTAATGCAGCACTGTTAAGGTTTGTGTGTCCATGTGGCTGCATGGGTAGTTTCTGCTTTCTGGGTGTAGTGCCTTCATAGATAATTCAGAGATTATCATTGTCCTTTGTCATTGTCCTTTCCCATTTCACATAGATGTTGTGAGTATTAAATGCAAAATTTATAATACCACTATGAATTGCTTGACCTTGAAACTATTAGCCATATTAAAATTTTACTATGTACTTATTTCTGGGGCGGTTTTAACCTGCTAGATACAGGGAATATGGTACATATACTATGTACTTTTATCCTCACTTTCCTCAAATCTTATTTTAGAGGGCTTAAGAAACTCTTCATGTGATTTAACTCCATAGGACTTAGTGTGACACATTGTATGTGTAACACTTCATTTTTTTTAAAAAAAGATTTGTATTTATTTTTATTCTTTGAGAGCTTTGAGTTTCATAAAACATGTTCTAATCATATTCAACGCCCTTCCTCCAACTCTTCCTGGATTTACCCCATTCCCTACCCACCCAAATTTGTGACTTAAAAAAAAGTCTTAAAGACCAATTTGTGCTGCCCAAATGTTGTTGGATTTGCGTTTTCCGCTGGAGGCAGAGAGAAAAGAGACAGAGAGAGGCATTTATCTGATGTAGAAATCCAGGTAGGACATGTGCTCCTTAGGCAAGTCCAGATTTGTTCGTTCATTTATTCGTTCATTTATTCATTCATTAATTTTTATGGGTGTTTGTCTGCATGTATGTGTATGCACCATGTGTGTTTCTGTCTGTGGAGGCCAGAAGAGGATGTTAGGTCCCCTGGATCTGGAATTACATACAGACAGTGGTGCTCTACCATGTCAGTGCTGGGAACCAAACCTGTATCTTTGCAAGAACAGCAAATGCTCTTAATCACTGAGTCATCTCTCAGTGATGCTTCTTGATATTATGTGTTACTTTGTGTTTAGGAAGAGGATAGTTGATATACTAAAGGTAATTCTCATTGCTGTGATTTCCTTAGGAGAAAACTGAAGCTCAGCTGAGTGGTAAACTCATAAGTAAGTAAACTCTAACATTTAGATTATATCTTAGAATCAAATCATATGCCTGTACCAAGAAGATGTGAAGGGCTGAGACTAGGGCTGGCAACATGGCTCAGCATTTGCTGTACAAGCCTGGCGGCCTAAGTTGGCTTCCTATAATTCACAGTGGAGAGAGAACCAGCTGCCTCTTGTCCTCTCACCTCTACATGCAAGCTGTAGCATGTGAATACCTACACACACACACACACACACACACACACACACACACATACATACCCACACACACACACCTACACACACATACATACCCACACACACACACACCCCCACACACATACACACACACTTACACCCACCCCCCCACACATACACACACACAGACACACACACACCTACACACACACACATACACACCTACACACACACACATACACACACCTACACACACACTTACACACACACACAAACAAACACACACACACACACACACACCTACACACACACACGGAGGAGGAGGAGGAGGAGGAGGAGAAATAAGTTAAAATTTCAAATAAAAAAATCTACAAAACGCTGGGCGGTGGTGGCGCACGCCTTTAATCCCAGCACTTGAGAGGCAGAGGCAGGCGGATCTTTGTGAGTTTGAGACCAGCCTGATCTACAAGAGCTAGTTCCAGTGCAGGCTCCAAAGCCACAGAGAAATCCTGTCTCGAAAAACCAAAAAAAAAAAAAAAAAAAAAAATCTACAAAACACTGAGCCTGGAAGCCAGGTATATTTGTGCTCTGTTCCTGTCTCTCTGGCGGGCTCTGGCTTGTTTTCACACTCTGTGTCCTTCTCTTCCACGTCCGTTGTCGACCCTCATGCACTTGTACACTGGTAGAAAGGGAAGAGCCGCAATGACTTTGCCCTTATACCGCCTGCCCTCGTCCTTTTGTCCTCTCTCCTCTCTGCTTCTCAAAGGGAAATGTCAGTGAATAGGAAGTTTTAGGTCACACGCAGCTTATGACTGTGCTGATTATTCTGCAAATCCCTTTAAGGGAGGGCTCCTTATTGAATCTAGTTTCTGCCTTTTTAATTTTCTCTTCATTTTTAAGATTCATTATTTGAAGGTAGGGATTTGAGCAAAAAGCTAATACATTTCGAAATAATAGTATTGAAAATCTTTACTAGAGGGAAGGGTGCCTGGCATGCACAAGACTTTGAGTTTGATTCCCAGCACTACCCATACCGCCCAACTTCACCAAAGGAGAGGAAGCTCAGAGAGAGATTTTAACTATTCCCATTACAAGTAAAGAAGAAAAAGAGCAGGGTAAAGTAAAGTGTGTATTCATTAGCTCCAGTTAGTCATACCACTATAATGTTTCTTGTTTTAAAACATTGTTATTTTTGACATATATAGTTTGTCAATTAAAATAGATTATTTATTGGTGTATATGTATGTGTGTACATATGTATGCATATTTGTATGTATATGCACATTAGTGTGCAGAAGCCAGAGGACAACTGTGGATGTCATTTCTCTGGCAACATCCACATTTAAAAAAATTTTCCTGAGTCAAGCTCTCTCACTGGTCTGTGGCTCACCACGTAAGTTAATATTCCCAAGGATCCACCTGTCTCTCAAACACTAGAATTATAGTGTACCATTATGACAGACAAACACACACACAGTCCCCCCATCACAAACACACCACACACACACACACATTTACCCAATACACGTGTACACATACGCACATGCACACACATGTATACACACACCACACCACACAAAAACACATACACACTCACATACATATATACACACACCACACATACCACATACACACACACGTACCATGAGCTCTAAAAAATTGAACTCAGGTTCTTCTGCTTGCAAGTCACTTGACTAAGTCATCTCCCCAGCTCTAACTGGAACATAGTTACAAATTCATCAGTTACTAATTTCAGCTGTTTCTTGTTGGCTGCCCTTAGCCTACACTTAACTATTTCTCCAGGAGGAAGTTCTTCCTGTCTTTGTGTTTCATCATGTGCGGGAGATGATGGGCAGGGACTTTGGATTGGATCTCTTTTTCTTATATGATTACCTTAAGGTCCTCATGACTTTGGATGAGCGTGTTATTAAAGGCAGTGTGTTACTTGAGGCGGGTGTTTGACAACCTTTCTTGGAGCGGTCTTTCTTCTTGGACTTGGTTAGCACCGTGCCCAAACAGAACCAGGGCTGTAAGAGAGCAAATGAAAAGGTGTGCTTTGAAGAAAACATTTAAGACTTAAAAAAAAGAAGTTTTTGCATATTTAACTTGTGATTATGTAAAAGTTTTGAGACTTTTAATTAGAAGCTTATAGAAATCTTACATAGGTTAGTACAATGGGGAAAGTGGATTTTTGAGCCACAAAGTTCTGTGTATACAAATTCTGGATTCTGAGATGGGTTCTGGAAGCTGGCTGGTGTACAGATGGATTTCTTAGTGTTCAACCCTGTTACCGTTTTGTCTTCCTCACGTACCCTGTAACGCAGCAGGTGCTGCTGCCTTCTGTATCACTGTGAGACAAAGCCCACACTACTCCAAGGCCTCCTGTCAGGGCTGGGAGGATGTGGCCTGCTATTTGGATAGACTCTCTAAACATCATGTTTGTTTACTTTAGATGCTTGGAAAATAGCTTTACACTTTTCACATAAAATATCTGATGTATTGTAGTTTTGTTTTATTTTGTTTTAAGGGGGAAATTTTACCTGTTTCTTTACTTTCTAGTCATGAAGACGGGCCCACTGCTAAAAAATGTAAGACTGAGAAAGAAGAAACTCACGTCAGTATTTCCAGCCTGGCTGAAGGGAATGTCACCAAGGTAAACTGAGCTCTTCCGGTGTCCCTCCCTCCCATTGCAGTAAGGCCAAGGCTTGGGCTTGATGAGTCTCCTGGCATGCCACTTTCTCTGGTCCTCGCAGTCTGTGAACCATATGGACCCACCCCATGTTCTTCTTTCTTCCTGGAAGTAACCGATAGTGAATGGCATATGGAATTACCTGTCTGTCTGTAGTAAGCAGCTCAGAATAGGATGTAGATCAGAGCACCTCAGGGGCAGCACTCCAGTGCAGATTTTCTTACCGGCTTCATTTCACAGTTCTCCATTTAGTAAAGATGATAGGGGTAAGTAGGGATGTTAATGATCTGAATCTTATTCCCCAAATACATAAAATTGAAGTTAGTATACCATTTCTCTTTTTCCTAGTGTAAAACTTCAGAGGTGGGAGAGCTGGCTCGGATGGTTGAGAGCACCCGTGTTGTGTTCTTAGCACCCACATGGGTGTTTCATAACCCCTGGAATCCAACAGTTCTGGCCGTCATTGGCACTTTCACTCATGCACAAACCCACACACAGATACACACATGCAATTAAAAATAATAAAATAAACCAAGTAAAACCCCTTTAAAACAGAATTTGCAAGGTAATGACTTTCCAAATCAAATTCCCTTTGATCCTGAGAGTTTCTTTTGATGAGAAAGAAGGGTTTTGGAACTTGGAATGTGTTACCTTCATATATGCAGCATTGTTTTGAATCAGCAGCTCTTAGCATTTCCCCAGTTAGCAAAGTCAAACAGGAATGTGCCAGAAAAATAAATGTCCGAACAGTTGTTTGAGCTTCGTGGGAATCTTCTGTAGTATTGAAAAGTCATAACCTCATGCTCTGAACACTTTCCTCATACTGGTCCAAGCCAAACAGGGATAATGTATTTTCTAGTAAAGTTTACCAGTGCTCACAGGAAGCCCTCACAGAGCTAAATGCTGCAGAGGCTTGTTAGGGTTGAGATTAATGCGGATTAAAGACAGAGGTGTGATCACAGAGAGAGTTGTACTGTAATACTTCTGTATATAGGATCTTATTTTTTTAAAAGAATATGTTCAGTATGGGCATACTTATGTATTCTACTAAAACGTCAATGTCAAAAGGCTAGTAGCAGCTCCCCTGCCCCAGTACTTCAGTGACTCAAGCTTTTGGCTGTTGTTTCTCATGTCATCATAACGGGAAAATTATTTAGTATAACGTCACATGACAATGCCCTCCCTTTCCTACTTGGTTATCAGAATGCACAGGTGGTCTATTTTTGTTTGTGTACATGTTTGCATACATGCACATGTGCATGCCATAATGTACATGTAGAAATAAGACAACTGGCAGGAGTTGGTTTTCTCTGTCTATCATGTGGATCCTGGGGATTGAACTCAGGACATTAGACCAGGCATTACCTGGTGAGTCATCTTGCCCATCCCTGAATCTTCTTTTAACAGAATCCTGGAAGTCATAATGATGGAAAGGCCTTTTTGTTTGTTTGTTTTCAAGAGCACACTTACTCCATTGAGCCACCTATCTTGCCTGAGATGTGATGGTTAGTTTTAACTGTCAACTTGACATAATCTAGAATCACCTGGGAATTGAGTCTCAGAGAGAAATTGTTTAGGTCAGGTGGGCATGTTTATGGGGAATTAGCCCGCTGCAGGTGGCACCATTCCCTAGGAACTTCACAGACTGCAGGAAGTCAGCTGAGCACTCCCATGCAGACATTACTGGCTCTCTTTTCCTGGTTATGGATATGCTATGACCAGACTCCCTCAGAGGACTATTCCCGTGACTTTCCTGCTGTGATGGACTGTAATCCACAACTGTGAGTCAACTCTCTTGGAAGTTGCTTCTGTCAGGGTGTGTTATCATGGCGACTGGAATGAAACTAAGATGTGGGATATTGCCAAAACCTTAAGTGACCTGCAGGTGTGTTTCTCTTGGTCGGCTCTAGGTTGGAAGTGTGAATCCTGTTGAAAACTTCCGTGTTCTAGTGAGACAGAAGATTATCAGCTTTGAGGAAGGTAAGTGGCATGCCACTCACTTGGTGCTCAAGAGGAAGTAGTTAGTCCAGCTGATGTAAAGTCAGGATTAGGAGCTGTGGTGTTTCCTTGCAAAACATTCACAGCATTCGTCTGCACTGGCAGATCTGTGCCGCTTGCCAGGGCTCACAGAGTTGGCATCATGAGCACAGTGGTCGGGGCCTGGGGTGGTCAACACAGCACAGATCAACCCAAGCAAAAATGAAACTATGATGCCAGGCTCCCTATTGCAGAAGCTTTGGTCAGAACTATGGAACTTTCATTTCCATCTTAAAGTTCTTTGGTGTCCTGTGAGTAAGGTTGATCCCATCTTGTCTTCTGAGACACAGTTCTTGCCCCATTTGTGTAGTCTCAGAAGCATTTCACTGGTGTTCCCAGACTAGGTCCTTTTCATGTGACCTTGTCCTCACCTTTCCTTGTCATTTAGAACCTACGGTTCCATTTAGGTTGTGGCTCTTATCGAAACAGTTTTTACAATTGATTGGAAGGTAGTGATATTCACTTGATTCCATTCCTCTTTGCGTTCTCTTACAAGACAGCAGAGGACAGTTGGTAAGCCTGTAGGTTTGTTTCCACGTTCAGTCTGGACATTCGTGTTTGCTACCCAGAGTCAGGCAGTTCCTGTGTCTTTGTTTTCATGTATGCTTAGAAATTTCTCTTCCAATATGGCAACTTTGTAGTGGAAAACTGACCCTTAAATACTACTGAACACTGTTGCCAAGCATAGGTGCATAATCTGGGATCTGACAAGATGCCTAACTTGCCGTGCTGTCGCCCAAACACACGCTTAATGTATGAAGCCTCAGAGAACATGGCCTGTCACCAGGTCAGATGCTATTGGCAGGAACACCAAAGGCCAAGTTCATGATCATTTGCTGACATAAGACCAAGACCAACTTTGTGGTCATAGTAATCTGCAGATAGAAATTGTCTATGTCTGGTCTATGTTTGAGATGGAAGAAGAGGCTTTTGTTCTGTTAAGTATTACTGTATAGGAAAAGAGCCTTTGAGTTGTAAGACAAAAGAAAATGCCATCTAAGCTGGGCCTGGTGGCTCATATCTTTAATCCCAGAGCTCTGGAGGCAGAGGCAGGTGGATCCTCTGAGTTCTAGGCCAGTCTGGTCTACAGAGCGAGTTCCAGGACAGCCAGGGCTACAGGGAGACAGGACTCTATTGCTGTGAAGAGACACCATGACTATGGTATGGTAACTCTTATAGAGAAAACATTTAGTTGGGGTAGCTTGCTTATAGTTTCAGAGGTTCAGTCCATTATCATCATTGCAGGGAGTATGGCGGTGTGCAGGCGGTTGTGGTTGAGAGTCCTACATCTTGTAGGCCACAGAAAGTTGACTAAGACACTGGGCACTGAGTATACTAAACATCAAAACCTGCCCTTACAGTGACACACTTCCTACAAGGCCACACCCACTCCAGCAAAGCCACACCTCCTCATAGTGCCATTCCCTGTGAAATTATGGAGGCCAATTACCTTCAAACTACCACACCCTTCATCTAAATAGATGAACTCTAGAATTCTAGATGACAGTTTCAGAAGGATTGCCAGAAGCAATGTGCATGTGTCACTGGGTGTGAACTCCTACCCAGTGCTTGGCAGGCTGAGGCAGGAAGATTGCTAGACTGTTTTTTGTTTGTTTGCTTGCTTGCTTGTTTAAAATTATTTCTTTTAGGAATTGATATCATCAGTAGAGACTTTTATAGTGACTTTGTGATTAAAAGAGGGCAGATAAATCAAAGGACCTTGTTGTCAGTCATAGATACAGTTTTTTTGTTTTTTGAGACAGAATCTCACTGTTTAGCCCTCTCTGGCCTGGAACTCACTATATAGGCCAGTCTGACCTCTAACTCACAGAGATCCACTTACCACTGTCTCTTAAGTGTTGATATTAAAGAAGTATGCTAACATTCTTGGCATATTTATTGTATCTTAGAGAAAGATTGGGATTTTAGCTTTTAGTTGCTTGTTGTCAATTACTTTGGCCAGTCAGTGTGCAATGTTGTCCTCTGGAAGTGGTTGATCTTCCAGAGTCATGTAGGATGGTCTCTTCAGGGACTAAATGTCGCTATGATCACCACTATGTAGCACCTTCTAGTTACTTGGTATCTACCGTGTGGGGAGCATTGAGCCAGCACTTTATTCTAGTGCTTCATTTACCCTGTATGGCAATCCTGCAAAGGAAATGGAGAGAATGTTAGAACTTTGATTGTGTCTGAGAGGATTGCTTCTATTCAGGAAACACTTGGATGGGTGTTCAGGGCAAAGAGTGAACCCTTATCCCAGGCTTGGTCACCAGTCATTGCTAAGGCTTGCGAAGAAGGGGAAACACCATGGTTCTTTAGAAGACAGAAACCCTAGAGCTGGTTCAGGAAAGGAGGGGTGAGGAACAGTAAGAGGGCCAGGAAAGTAAGCAAGTTAATCCCTGGGCACATCTACATTTTTCTCCGCAGGTTCCCAAGTGATAACCACAAAAGTCGGAGGGACAAAACTCTGGCCATGTTGGGTTGCTACTATACTGGGGGACACTTGTGAAGGGGAAGTTTGGTGTCTGGAATTCCTTCTGCGTGGACAGAGGACTTCTGATGAGAACACCAGAGAGAACCTTCTTAAAAATTCACTCAAGCTTAGGAAAGCATGATTCCCCTGAGCCACAGATTAGGGGTTTGAATCAGTCTTTTAAAAATAACAAGACTACATGGTTTATAGGTTCTAAGAGGTGTGGTTATGTTGACTGAGTTTTTCTGTCCTGCCTGGTCCTGCAGCCCTTAAGTACCAAAGAAATCACATAGAGGTCTACATTAGTTATAAACTGATTGGCCCATTAGCTCAGGCTTCTTATTAACTCTTAAACTTATATTAGCCCATTATTCTTGTCTATGTTAGCCACGTGGCTTGGTACCTTATTCAGTGAGGCAGTCACATCTTACTTCTTCTGTGGCTGGGTCAGGACTGCAGACTAAGACTTTCTTCTTCCCAGAATTACATGTTCTCATTGACACACCTCTACTTCCTGTCTGGTTGTCCCACCTATACTTCCTGCCTGGCTACTGGCCAATCAGTGTTTATTTAAAATATAATTGACAGAATACAGACTATTGTCCCATATCATGATTATATCCATTTTGTTGATGAAAAATAATGTAAAATTGGAATCTCTCCAAAAATCATACAGGGATTTGAACATAAGCTTCATCCACATAGCACATTTTTCTGATTAACAAATTGTTTCTCTGCTTTCTAATAACATCTTTTCCTACTTTAATTTTTAAAATTGCATTTATTTATTCATTTATTATTATTATTATTATTATTATTATTATTAATCTTTTGTGTGTGTATGTGCACATGTGTGTAGGTCAGGAAGGACCTTGCATCACTTGATTTTCTACCATATGGGGCTCCAGGATCCTATTCAGGTCATCAGATTTTGTGGCGAGCAGATTTTCCTGCTAAGCCATTTTGATGGCCCGCTTTCCTACATCTACATATCTACATATCCCATATCTACAACCTTGTGTCTTTTGATCGGCAGCCTGTTGTTCACTTTGAATGCGACACTACTGCTGTTGTGATAGTGGGTGTTCTCTGTACTTCCTCTTAGGGTTGGCTGCATCACAGCACCCCCTTCCCCCACGGCTCTCACCAAACTAGACTTGCCAGTGAAGGACCCCAGCTTGTTAATGCTGGTGCTTTGTGGCCCTTTTGCTCCTCCCACTCTTGCTTTCTACTTCAAAAGTTTTGTCTGCTCATTTCTTGTCTTGCTTTTGTTCTTCTGCTTGGTATCTCTCTACCTAGGCCCTTTATGATCCAAAACTCACATTTCCTTGCATATCAAAGCATACTCTATCCAGATTTTCCAGGTAGTGATCTGCTCTATCCCTCCAAGAGACCTCTGTTAAGGGAAGGGAGGAGAAAGTCCTCCTTTTTCTTGTCTGTTTTTTTTTTGATTGATTGACAGAAATTTGACTAACAGTAGATTGTTGATAATAGCACTTAGGTAGAACTGACTGTATCATCCACTTATTAACTAAAACATGGGAGTGTATACTTTCTGTCCTTCCTGCTTGCAGCATAGGTCCACTGAGTCCTTATTACTGTTACCATCTCCTAAGATCAGCAGTCTACTGTAGGCCAGCTATACACTTCCTTGTCTTCTGGCATTCAGTGTGGGGTGGGGGGATGATTACTCTTGTTCTAATCATAATGACAGATAGGAGATAGAAACACTCCTGGCTGCTGCACCTTCTGGGAGCTGTTGTATCTTTCTTTTAAGTCCCTCCTTCACTGTTTGCCCTGCCATTCTGTCACCACAGTTTTACAATGTAGACGTTCTTGACCATGACCGCATGCATAATAACATCCTTCCGTTGTGAAAGTCGGCTCATTTCCCTGTTCATTCATGCTCTTCATGAAAGAACTGTTGTCATCATCTGTGGTTTATTACCTATAATTGTGGTTTCACAGAGTTCTCTGAGGTTCCTCAAATCAAATCTGTCCACTAGTTTGAATGTCTTTCCCTACCCAACCGTTAGTAGAACACCACAGATTTCTAACACTTTCCCTACTTTACTTAAGAACACTAACATGGTCTATGGGCAGACAGCAGGCTAGAGGAGAAAGACCAGCCACACAACTTTAGTCATTCCCCCAGTGCCTATGTGACTGAGGGATGTCTGAATTGATAAATTCCACCTGGATATGGGACATTAGGTAAAAGAACTAAGATGTTCCTGCTAGAAAAGATGGACACGTGGAAGTAGCTAGTAGGATGGAACGTAACTTATTTTATAATGAGATGACTTCCTCATTGATGGGTCCTTTTTTACCATGCAGATTATAGGCTCTGTTTTATATTAGATGTCTGCATAGTGACAGGGAACTGGAACATCTTCAGATCCATAAAAAACTTTTGAAAAAAGTTTGACATACTTTGTTATTCCTTTCCCAGAATAGCATGTAGTCATGAGGGAGAGAACACACGATTGCTGACTCGGGGTTTAGACTATAATTTATATTTTTTATTAAATATTTTCACTTGCTTTTTTTTTTTTTGACTTGATTTAAGTTGTTAAGTCAGAACTTGAGTATCAGGCGTATTTCGTACATCATCTATCAGGACATGTCATCATACTCGAACATAAAAGGCTGTATGGCATCCTGAAGGACCTGCAGAAGACATGTGTTACGATTTGACACAACAGTTACACATCAGTGGCCCTTGGAGTCATCTTCTGCATGGGTGGATTGAGGCCCTGAATAGTTAGGTTGACTTTCTACAGATTGCTGCAAATGGGTAGAAGACGCTACGTCCAGTTCCAGAGAGTCAGTTCCTGTCTTCTGGAGCTTAAACCGGCACACACGTCTACCTTGAATTGTACATTTTAGTGCAGTAAAGCTCATAAGCCAAATAATTAAAATGAAATGTGAAATAAAGATGAAAAGAGAAACTAGAAATGACATTATATGGAAGCTAAAGACCATCATTCACATGTAACTAGTTATCATTAGAGTATTTTAGGGGTTAGAACCATGGCTTAGTTGGTAAAGGGCCTGCTGCGTGAACATTGGAACCAGTCCAGATTCCTAGCACTCACATGGAAAACCAGCCAGGCATGGTGGAGGATGCTTGTAAACCCCCCCCCAGGAGTATTTTTTAAAGATTTATTTATTTAGTATACAGTGTTTTGTCTGCATGCTTGATTGCATGCCAGAGGAGGGCACCAGATCTCATCATAGGTGGTTGTGAGCTACCATGTGGTTGCTGGGAATTGAGCTCAGGACCTCTGAAAGAGCAGCCAGTGCTCTTAACCTCTGAGCCATCTTTCCAGCTCCCCCTTGGGAGTATTGACACATTATGCTTAGAGTTCATTGGTCAGCCAGCCTAACCAAATTGTTGAACTCCAGGTTCTATGAGAGGAGGCCTGGCAAAATGGTTCAGTAGGTAAATGTACTTATGTGCAAACCTCATGGCCTAAGTTTGATCTCTGAAACCACATGAAGGTGGAAGGAGATAACCCCACGAAGTTGTCCTCAAACCTCTATATGTACTCTGTGGCATCACACACACACACACACACACACACACACACACACATGCATACACATACACTCACACACTCATGTACACACACATTAATACTAACATTAAAAATAAGGTAGAGAGTGAATGAAGAAGACACTAATGCTGGCCTCTGGTCTCTACATGTTAGTGCATACACATATACACACACATACAATATACATATGTGCCTACACTTCTACCCATTAACATGTACATACACATACATTCCCCATATATACATGTATGTGTGTATGTGAATGCATTTTCATATTTCAACAGCTCTCTTAAAAGGCTTCCACCATTCTTAATCTGCTTCTAAAATTCTTAAGTTCATTCCTGCTATCCTGTGGATGAGAAAATTTCTAAGTATAGAATATTCTCTTAAAGAATGTGACCTGGCTGTCCCTTAAGAAAGAAAAATGCCTGTAGCATACAAATGAACACGTACTGCGATGCCTGCATTCAAAGTGAGCACGTAGCTCTCCCTTGAGGTCACTATAGGGAGTTTGTGTGTAGCATACCACAGCACTTGTCTTTGATGGTTTGATTTCCTCATGTAGTACAGTAAAGTGGCTCGCCTAAAACTTGCTCAGTAGGTTTGTTCTTCTTGTTGTTGTGTCCATTTTATGTGTTAGATGTGGGAAAGATACAATTTTCTCTGACTGAAAATGGAACTTTTTTTTTTTTTTTTTTTAGTTTTTTTAATGTATTTGCAAATTTGTGTGTAGGTGTGTCTGTGCGCCTTGTATGTAGTGCCCGTGAAGGTCAGGTGAGGACATTAGATCCCCTGGAACTAGTGTTATCGGCAGTGGTTAGCTGCCACATGGGTGCTGGGAATCGAACCTAGGTCCTTTAGAAGGATAATAGTGCTCTTAACAGCTGAGCCATCTCCCCAATTCTCAAAATGTAGATCTTATTCTTGACTTCCCTGCATCAGATAACTAGAAGAAGCCAGAGTCCATTCAGACATTCCTTTTACATATTGAACCACCAGCTTACACAGGTGACTTCTGCCATCAATGAGTTAGGGCACCGTGCTCACAGGTGGCTTCTGTGGAAATGCAGAATTTGTAGGCACTTAGGAGGCAGGGGTATGTCAGCCAGCTTGCTGCTGGAGTCCCCACTTGCAGCAAATGCACATGGTACTGTTTATAAGACAGAAAGCAGCGAAGTACTCACTTATGGCAATTTGGTTTGCCCCTCCTCCGTCTATAGATTTTTACTCTTCCTTGCCTGATGGATTGTTGTCACGCAGAGCATTGCGTTCGTGCTTGAATTGGGCTGTCTTAAAGGTTGCGTCTCAAGCCCAGCTGGTTGAAAAAGAAATGGATTTCGGATTGTGCTGATGTGCAAACTGCTTCAATCAATGACTTAAAGTGACTGCTAGTGGCAAACGACAGAAGCTCTTAACCAATTGAGATGTTTAGGAAAGACCTAGACTTTTGTTGAAATAGGCACTAATCGGCTGAGATGTGTTGCAGGGAGCCGAGAAACAGCTTGGAGTCTCACTTAGATGTAATAAAAGTGTGTGGTCCTCTCCTTTCGGATTGCAAGCCCAAGGCCAAAAATATGCTGATGCAGGAAGAGCTGGCAAGTGTAATTGGTACAGTTAGTCCCTCTTAGGTCCATGCGTAGCTGCACAGGACTTAGAACTAAAAATGGCACACTCGCTTCTTTGGCCAGAAGTAAGGGGTTTTGATTCACATCCAGAAGAGTTCCAGCAGGGATTAGGAATGTTGTCAGCAGAGATATCAAAGCAGCAGGAAAATGGTCTTAGATTGAACGAGCCGCTCTTCCCGGAGAACTGTGTTCTGTTGTGTACATCGGGGCTGATTTTTCCAGCTGAGCTTCAGTAGCTGGCTCGTAGTAGGAACGTGTAGTGTTCCCCACTGCGGTAGAACTCTAGGGCTACACAGGTCATGCCTTCTCGCTCTATTGAAGTAAGTGTTCCTGCTGTAAGCATCTTCTGGGAGCTTTTGCATTTCATAGAGAAGTGTTGTCACCCTGCAATCCAGTGAAAGAAGTCCTTCCTTCCTTCCTTCCTTCCTTCCTTCCTTCCTTCCTTCCTTCCTTCCTTCCTTCCTTCCTTCTTCCTTCCTTCCTTCCTTCCTTCCTTCCTTTTTCTGGTTTCCCAAGACAGGGTTTCTCTGTGTAACAGCCCTGGCTATCCTGGAACTCTTTGTAGACAGGCTGGCCCCAAACTCAGAGACTGGCCTGCCTCTGCCTCTCAAGTGCGGAGTTTGAAGGCGTGTGCCACCACTGCCCAGCAAAGGAAAAAGTTTTCTTGCCCCATGTCATCCCACTGCGAGCAACATCTTTTTGTCAGATTTGCTGTTTCTAGAACAGTCTAACTGGAGCCATTCAGTACAGTCGTTTGCATCAGCTTTTCACTGATCCTGTTTTCGAGGTTGTCCACTTTGGAATATATAGCAGGAGTGGTTCCTGTATTTTAGTAGACTGCTTACTTCTGGGTAAAACAATGAATACAGAACCTTACCTTTTTCCTGCTTTCCGGTTCAGGAATGTCACTTTTCACTTATCCATCCTCCAGGTGATGGACACTTGGATTGTTTCCAGTCGGGGCTGTTTCAGATGGTGCTGCTCTGACATTTGTATGCAAATGTGGTTTGCACCTGCTTAATCTTTTCTGGAAAAAATTAAAATGTATTATTGTTATTATTATTGTTTGTATGTGTCTGCACATGCATACATGCAAACTTGCCACATGCAATGTATGGAGGTCAGAGGAGGTTATTCTTTTTCTTCTACAGTGGGGTCCAGGGACTGAACCCAAGCTATCAGGCAATGCTTCCCAATGAGCCATCTTACTGACCTGCATTTTAACGTTTTAGAAGCAGCCAAACTCCTGAAAAGAGGTCTTATCATACCATCCCCATCTGCAAACACAAGGTTTCTGTTATGGTATTTCCTTATGATTTTAATGTGTAGTTTATAAACTACTATATATCTTTTGGGGGGGTGAATTTGCGTTCTAGTTTTTTGATGACTTCTAACTAGTTTGTCTTACTGAGATGAGGAATATGTATGTTCTGGTCCAGTTCTTTATCAAATATGATTTGCAAATATGTTGTCTGTCTATGGCTTACCTTTTTAAAAAGTTGATTTTATTTGTAATTATGTATATGTGTGTAGGTGTCATGTGTGTGGGTGCCCACAGAGGCCAGAAGATGGCTTTGGGTCCCCTATAATTGGGAAGATGTGAGCCACCTGGTGTGACTGAACTCAGGGAGTAGGCTTCTGGTTCAGATCCATCTCAGATCTCTGGTCCTGTCTCTTCAACTTTTAACCTCTGGGAAGCAACCTAGGGCCCTGGCAACCAAGGGCCTTGACACCCAAGGGCCCTGGCAGTATCCATCTTTGTTTTGAAGACTGGGCCTCTCACTGGTTTGGAGCTCAGTAAGTGACCTGGGCTGGCTGGTCAGCAAGCCCCAGCAACCCGCCAGTCTGCCTTCCCTGAGCTGGGATTACGAGAGCGTGACATGATACCCTTCCTGGCCTTTTCCGGTGGATTCTGGAACTCACACTCATGCCTGCACAGTTGTGCAGCCCCTAAAACCTCTTTTATATAGGCATTTACAGCTGCACATCCAGTCTAAGTAGTTCTTTAGCTGGACATCCTAGATTGTCATGTGTTGTGTTCTTATTTTTATTCAAGTCAGACATTTTCTAGTATCTTTCATGATATTTTTTTGACCCTTGGATTATTTAAAACTATATGTTTTATTTATTTGGTTTGGTTTTTGAATCAGGGTCTTTCTGTGTGGTTCAGGCTGACCTTAAACCTACTACATCCTATGTACTAGTCTGGCCTTGAACTCACATTCCTTTTCCTTCACCTTCCCATACAGACATGTGCCACTGTGCCAAAGAAGAGAAACTTATGAGATGCTGAGAACTTACCAGCTTTTGTTGTGATTAAATTTAGAATGGTGCTAGGTCTTTTGTGGAGATGCTTTATGGCCTATCATGTAGCCTGCTCTAACACATTCCTTTTGTCCTACAAGGACTGTGCATTCTGCTACTGCTAGCTGAAGGGTTCCAGATGTGGCCCTTTGTCTGGCCGTCTGTTCCAATGCATGTCTTTGTTGATTTCCTGTGATGTGTCGGGTATTGAAAGTGCTGAGAGATTCTGAGCTAGTTAGACCTTGGTAATCTGTGTCTCACCTCACTTACTAAGAGACTGAAGGTGCTTACCCCGTGCCGAAAAGAAAGCATGGTCAGCTCAGGTAACACAGGTTTTTAGAAAAATAAACAGGTGTTACAAGGTTATTCTTTTTAGAACTCTCTACTTCATGAGAATTCCTTCATATTGTTAAGGGATGATGTCACTTAGGACAGCAGATATCACAGAGATGTCAGACTCTATCAGCACATAAAGGTGGGAAATGGACAGGATGTAGTGATGGCAGATGCTTTAGTGTGTCGGGTCTCAGCCAGTGTTTATAGATAGCCACGAGGAACACGTTTCTTATTCCTCTCATTTGTTTCTTCTTTTGTGCCACTCTTATTAAGCTCATGTCTCTTTTGTTCAATTATTTGTCTTATGCACTGAAAAGATTATAGAATAATATAGGCTGTATTATCCCATAATTTGTTCCATTTCTCTTCTTTACAATTTATTTTTTAAAATATATTGAACTTTTTTTTACTTATATGTATATGTTTCTGTGTGAATGCCATGTATGTAAAAGTAGATACCTGCAGAGACCAGAAAAGAGTGCCAGATCCCCCAGAGCTGTGCCGTCTTCTGACCTTCCTGAGCACCAGGCAGGCACAAGGTGAACATACATACATGGAAGCAAAAAAGAAAAAAACAAAGCCAGCAGAAAACAAAGGACAACCAAAATTAAATAAAATTAAAAATGATTTTTGAATTGGCATATAAAATAAAAATAAAACATATTAATGAGGTAATATATGCTAAAATTTTAAAATGTTTTAAAATTTTATTTATGTAGGTATTTTTTCCTGCATATATGTGAGAAAATATGTATGGAATAATCTAGGCTGTATTACCACAAGTGTGCCTGGTACCTGTGGAGGTCAGAAGAGGGTATTGGATTCCCTGTTTGGAGCTAGAGATAGTTGTGAGACAGTCTGGAGTTAGTTGTGAAAGGAGCCTCAATAAGAGACTGTCTAGCTCAGGTTGGTCTGTGGAGGATTATCATCTTGTCTAGCTCAGGTTGGTCTGTTGGTGTGTCTGTGGGGGATTGTCTTGATTATGTTGCTAGGTGGGAAGGCTTGCCCTCTGTGGGTGGCACCATTCCCTAGACTAAGAATTCTGGACTGTATCTAGAGTGGAGAAAGCTGACTAAAGACAAATATGGGTGCATTAATTCATTGCTTTCTGTTCTTGAGTGTGGATGTAATGTCACTTACTGCTTCAAGTTCTTATAACCTTGACTTCCATACAGTGAAGGATTCTAATGCAAATTGTGAGCAAAATAAACCTTTTTCCCCTCAAGTTGCTTTTGCCAGGGTAATTCATCACAGCAACAGGAAAAGAAACAAAGATAGTGTGTGCACAAATAATTATGATCTTATTAGTCATGTGTCATCACCCTGTGTTTTCATGTACTCTTTTGTAGCTTACTCTTCTTTGTGGCTTTGTGGATTTTCCTGTTCCATTGAAACTGTTTCCATTTCTGTGAAATTAAAAAAGTGGTAAAAGAGAGTTCTAGACTGTCCACAGAACTCCAAGAAGGCATCTTCCTTCCATGTGGTTTTAGAGGATCAAACAATGAGACTTGGATCATTTGTTCATGGATTTATCAAAGGTTTGTTGAATGTATTCTGTGAGCCAGTAATGATAGCAATACATACATGCACAGATAGCAAATAAGGTGCATGCCTAGTAGTAATAAGTACCTATTAGTTTCCTGGGCTACTGAGTGGCTTAAAGCAGCAGAAGTTTGCTTCAAATTCATGGCCTCTTTTTCTTTAATTGTTGTTGTATGTACATATGCATGTG
>JAQHUG010000877.1:65737-77079 GCA_028555095.1 Dicrostonyx torquatus | reverse complement strand
TCTAAACTTCTTGTGGATTCTACAAGGGTATTCTAAATAATAAGACACAGACTTCCTGTGAGGACAGATGAGCTTTAGGCCAGGAGACTGTGCTTTCCTCAATATTTCAAAAAGTACCATTTTGATAACTAAGCAAGACAAAGACAACATAAGAAAAAGAAACTAGGGCAATGTGTCTGGAAACAACTACTGCAAAATGCTCAATACATTTCTAACAAATGGAACTTAACACTGATTTCAAAAAGATCAGAAATCTAATCATGTGGAATTTACTCTTGACACTAAAGCTAAACACAGTCATTGTCATCCATCACTTCACCAGCCCACATGAGCAAACACAAGCACATAGATCAACACAGAACTGAACAATATTCAGCTTCCTTTGAACAAAAGGTTTGTGTGTTCAAAGACCCCCATCACAATAAAGGTATTTATGGAAAATACAAACAACACAACAAATGGAGAGGAAATGAAAGTGGGGCAAGGACAGTCTCTTCCTCATTTTATTCCTCATTTGTGTGCTTATTACTTTAATCTGTAATTTTTATTTTCCAATTACTTAAATATACTTTTTAATTATTTTTATTTATTTATTTGTTCTGAACATGATAGGTGTTTGGTTGGTATGTAGGAACTTGTATTTTGGTGGGAAAGCCTCTTCTGTATGTTCTTTTCCTCTGACCTAATGCACAAAATTTTCTCTATTGCTTTTCATAGCTCTGACACTTACACTTTTCCCCCTTTTTCTAGTATTTCCTTTCTGACCCTTCTTCATGTCTTAAGTACTGGTAAGTAAAATTTTCTCTGTGGCTTTTCATATCTCTAAAATCTTTAATTTCACCACTGAGAAGGGAGGCAGCATATATCCAGCACACACGTATACATGCAACAAAACACTCATACATATAAAACAAAAATAAAGAGCATTTGCTCCTCTTCCAGAGAACCCAGGTTCAGTTCCACTTATACAGTAGCTCACAACTGTCTATAACTCCAGTTGCAGGAGATCTGACACCCTCACACAGACATACATGAAAGCAAAACACCAATGCATATGAAATAAAAAAAATAATTAAAGAAGTAGAAAGAGGAGGAGGAGAAGGAGAAGAATGGAAAGAAGAAGAAAGAGGACGAGGAGCAGGAGGAGAAGGAGGAGGAGAGCTGGACAGTGTTAGTGCACACCTTTAATCCCAGCACTCTGGGAGGCAAAGGCAGGCAGATTCTCTAGTTTGAGGTCAGCTTGATCAACAAACCAAGTTCCAAGATAGCCAAGGCTATACAGAGAAACCTTGTCTCTTAAGCCTCAGCACCTCAGAATGTGTGTTATTTGGAGACAAAGCCTTTAAATTATAATGGATAAATTAGGCAGTAAGATGACCCTAACCTAATATGACTGTTATCCTAAGAAGACAGAGTGAGACATGGCAAACAGGCAGCACTATCTACAAATCAAGGGACAGGCCACAGAAGAAGCAAAGCCTACCTATGTCTCAATCTTGGACTCTTGTTTTCAGAACTATAAGGAAATTCACTCCTGCTGTTAAAGTGGTATTTTGTCATAGCAGCCCTACCAAGCTAATATAAGCCGAATGAAAACAGTAAATAAAGTCTCTATGTGATGACAAGTAAGGACAACCACTACACTCTTGGTGAGCAAAACTTGACACATGACACTACATTAAAATTATAATGCTAAACCTCTACCTTCTAAGACACCAAACAAAACAGAAATATTAGCCACAAGATATTCACAATCTGTATTGCAAAACTCTGACAAAACTGACAAAACTCTTATATATAAGATATAAACTATTCAAAAGTCCTATTTCTATATGACATAAAGAGAAAAAGATTATGAGTGATTTTAAAAGGGTAGAAATGGGCCAGTGAGATGGCTTGGTACTTAAGAAGCTTGCCACCAAGACTGACTTCAATCTTGGGACTCACATGAAAAAGGAGAAAACTGACTCCTCCATGTTCTACGATTACCAAACAAATGCCTTGGTACATGTACACACTCACTGACACAAAGAGAGACACACAATAATAATGTCATTTACCTGGACAGACATCTATCAAGTCAAGTAACATATAAAGGTAAACCTATCAGAATTACACCTGAATTCTAAAAGGAAACCATGAAAGCCAGAAGGTTTTGGATAGACTTTAGGTCATATAATCTTTTCTGCTGTTTTTTTATTTGCTTTTAAATTTTTCTAGTTTTTGCTTATTGTGTGTGTGTAGTGGTGTGTGTGTGTGTGTGTGTGTGTGTGTGTATGTGTGTGTGTATTACATGAGTGCTGGTACCCAGAATAGGGCATTGGATCTTTGGAACTATAGAATTATAGGTAGTTTTGAACTCCCTGATATAGTACTGAGAACTGAACCCAGGACCTCTGGAGGATCAGCAAGGTCTTTAAGTCATTGAGCCATCTCTCCAAAACCCTGCTAATTTATTTCTAGAACATATTTTAAAAAAACAGGTAAAACAGTTATCAAAACATAAACTTGTGATATTTCCTTAAGAGACAATTTGTAAAGAAAGAGATTGGGTCAATGGGAAGTAAAACTTTATATTGTGACTTGCATGGTTCAATTATCACCATCTATTAGAGGAGTGTACTATTTTTTGCTAAGGATAATGCTATAGAAGATACCTCTTGCAGAGTCTCACAGGCTGAAAATGTGTTGACATTAGTATGAGAAGGTGAGAAAATTATCACCCACCACTGCTTTCATCCTGACATAATCCCTATATTTTAATGCATGTTTTTACATAGCTAAAATCATATTGCACATTTAACTTTGAAATACAGTTTCTTAAGCATAGTGATCAGAATTGAAACCCTTGTGATTAAATACTATTTATAAACATCATTTTAATAGATATGTAATTTCCATTACATATAAGTATATTTTAGCAACTGTTCCTACCCCATCCATAATTCTTGGATATTTCCATCTCAGTGTTTATTAGAAATAATCTTTCTGTGAATCTCTTGGTGCATAAATTTGTCTTCATTTCAGAATTCACAGAAATTATATTACTGTGAATTATATTTTAAGATTTATAATGCACATTTGAATTATCTTGAATTAATAATAATGAACCAACATACTCTCCCTTATAGAAGCCATATTCTGAGCAAAGAGCAAACAACTGTTGTCGTAAGGTGAGGGGGGGTCCTTTGTTTGTCCCAGGCACCTGGCTAGCTTACAGCCAAAATAACCACACAGAAATTGCATTAATTAAAACACTGCCTGGCTATTAACTCTAACTTCCTATTGTCTAACTCTTACATATTATTTTAACCCATTTCTATTAATCTGTGTATTACCACAATGTCGTGGCCTACCAAGAAAAGTCCACTATGTCTATCTCCAGCAGAGGATCCATGGCATCTCTCACTCTGCCCTTCTTCCCAGCATTTAGTTCTATCTTCTCTGTCTACCTAAGTTCTGCCCTATCAGCTAGGCCAAGGCAGTTTCTTTATTCATTAACCAATGACAGCAACATACAAACAGAAGGACTTCCTACACCAAACTGTATCATCCTAAACACAGTCTTGTTGTTGCTGTTGTTTTGAGACAGGGTGTCTCTGTGTCATTCTGGCTATCCTGAATTCACTATGTTTATTACGTTGGCCCAGATACAGTCTTTCTAAGGCTAAAAATAATTGTTAAAGGGCTGGGTTGATCTTGATCTGTTGGGTAAGGGAATATTGTGATCAAAAAATAAAATCATTACTACTTATAAGTGTCTTAGGGTTTCAATTGCTGTGAAGAGACACCATGACCACAGTAACTTTTACAAAGGAAAACAATTGATTTGGATAGCTTACAGTTTCAGAGGTTTAGTCAGTTATAATCATGGTGGGAAACATGGCAGCATGCAGGCAAGCATAGTGCTGAAGAAGGAGCTGAGAGTTCTATATCATAATATGAAGGCAACAGGAAACAAACTCTGACACAGGGCATAGTTTGAGCACAAGAGACTTCAAAGACCATCCCCACAGTGACACTCTTCCTCCAACAAGGCCACACATACTCCAACAAAACCACACCTTCTAATAGACCACTCCTTCCTATGGGGGCCATTTTCTTTCAAACAACCACAATAACTTACATGTCTACATTATTATATGTGTAGCTATATAATTATGGAATAATATAACTCAGAATAAGTAAATTACACAAGACAAACAGGAACAGAGTGAAGCCATAGGCATTTCAAAGAAATGCGTCAAAAGTCTACTTGCAGATCCTTGCAAGTCCTGTGCCTGCGGCCCCAATGACCATGTATACGTGATCCCTGTTCCATATCTATAAACCGTGTCTGTGTGTGTCTTTCCTGAATGTGTTGCCCTGTCCCGTGTCCGTGTCCAGGCTGACATGGCCCCACCCCCCACAGCTTAGAGTACTGGGTCCACTTCATGGATGTGGATGGCAATGGCATGCTCTCCCTGTACAAGCTTGAGTATTTCTATGAGGAGCAGATGCAGCTCCTGGACACCCGGGCCATCGAGCCGCTTCCCTTCCTAGACTGCATTTGCCAGATGCTGGACCTGGTGAAGCCACGGATCCCGGGTAAGCATAAGGCATGTGGCTAGGTGCTTTGCTCCATGGGAATGACCTTGCATTCTTGGTCTCCTCTCCCATGTCTGTGTGATCCCGGATGAGTGCCACATGACTGGCTAGGTGCCATTACCTGAGGCTGTGTCATATGTTGTCACGCCTCCCGTGTCTGTGGTCCTGGGTGACCAGGACATGAGTGGGTAGCTTCCCATGTAACTGATCCCACTAAAAGGCTCCTATCTATCCTGTGAGGCTACAAGTCACATGAGGCTAATTCCGTCTTTCTGTGAATCCTGGTCATGACTCCCATGACCTCTGATTCATCCTCTCCCCTCCCATTAACCCACGACCCCACCCTCCCCTATTCCGTGACCCAGCGTTCCTACCCCTCCCTCCCTTGTGACTCTGATATGACTCTCAGGCCCCAAGTGGGTGGCTTCCCATGTAACTGATCCCTCTACAAGGCTTGTCTCCCTCCTGTGTGGCCACACATACCATGGGACTAATTCTGCCTTTCTGTGATTCCTGGTCATGACCCCCATGACCTTGGCTCCACTCTCTCCCCTCCCATCAACCCAGGGCCCCACCCTGCCGCACTCTATGACCCAGAGGACTCAACCTCCTACCCTTGTGAGTCTGCCAACCCACCATCCCTCTTCCATGATTCCAGGGCCCCACCCTCCCTTTTTCATGACTCCCAGACCCCACCCTCCATCTTTCATGACTCTTCCACCAAACCCTCCCTTTTCCATGATTCCATGGCCCCACCCTTCCTCCCTCATGACCCCTGGGTCCACCTGTCCCACAGGGAAGATCATGCTATATGACCTTAAGTGCTGCAAACTCACCCACATCTTCCACACGTTTTTCAACATGGACAAGTACCTGAACCACAAGCAGTGGGAGCAGGTGTTCCTGCTGCAGGTTTGTGTCCTGTGTCCCCACTGTGTCCGCATTTGACACCTCAACATGTTCCCACGCCTCAAGGACTTCCAATAGAACCATTGCAAATTTTCTATGAACGCCTGTGTGTGTGTTGTAAGCAACAACTGCATCTCTACCCCAGGATAGCCTAGCTATCCTGTCCTTGAGCAAGCCTACTACCCATCCTCTCAAACTCCTGTGTTCCTTTGTTCTCCTAGGAGCATCCCCAGCATCCTGTCCTGCTCAGTCTTACCACCCTCCTCAGACTCCTCTGTCCTTTCCAGTCTCCCTACACAGCCCTGATAGCCAGATATCTCCTTTACCTCAGTCTCTGATTCAAAATTTCTGAGAATTATGCCTTCCACTCCAGACATTTGTCCTTTTCACCCCAACTTCCCAACATCTCCATCCAGGTGGTTCCCTTTACCCAGTCATATGCACTGCCCTTGGCCTTCTGACATACCTGCTATTCTCCATCTGTTAAGTTTCAATTGGAACCCTTGATACTCAGATTCCTAGGTGCCCTAAACTGCATCTGGTCTCCAGTGCCCTACTCTCACACTTCTATCCTGTCTGTTTACAGGAGAAGACTTCAACCCCTTTCCCCACATCTAGCATTTCCAATCTTCCCGATTTTGACAATCACTTCCCACCTCTGGCCCCTATCCATGACATCTGCTTAACCCTCTCCTTCTAATTCTGTCTTAATTTTTTGCAATTCAACTGTCTCATGTCCTCCTCCACACCATCCTCTTAATAACTTCCCCAGTTGACTGCTTCTCCCTACCTCCTTTCCCTTCTGTTTTACACCCCTATGCTCCTTATCCTTATGTTGTCCCAGAACCTCATTCTCTCCTCAGGAGCATGTACCCCCATTCTCAGCTGCCATCCCTCATGATATCATCTCCACTCTGCTCACTGCCCTGTGTCTCTGGGGTCTTCCTGGAACCTGATTCACTCCCCATGAGCCTTACAGAAGTCAGCCTATTGCCTATCTTCCTGATCTGACTTTGTATATGTCCCCAGCCTTTAGACCTCCCATGAACCTGCTTTTCCCAGGCTTCTTAATTCTCAGAGCCTCTCACCCCCACCCACTAGGAACAAACTGCAAACAGTTCACCTCCTCCCAGGTCATCTCCACTCTTATGATACTCTGATATTTTTCTCACCAGTATCCTCTTTGTGTGTCTCCTGACACTTCTATTTGTCCCTGCTCCCTAGTCTCCTGTCACCTCCATCTTGTCCTCAGCTCCATCTTCTATCCACCACATCCTTCTAACTGCCCTCTATGTTACCTGTATCCTCACTATTATGCAGTGTCTGGCCTCTTCCCTTCACCTCTACCCTGTACCTGAGCTTCCTTCTCTCTTCCCCAAACTTCTGTGATCCTGCTGACCACTACACCCTTTTAAGGTGCTTCCTTCTCTCCTCCTCTTAGTCTGCATTCCATTCTCCACCGGTCTTACCATCTCTCCTCCTCTTCAGTCACCTGTATGAATATTAAACCTCCTATAGCCATACAAACTCACCCTAGGCTCCTTTTTTTCTTTGTCGCCATGGTTCTGCCCTTCTGCCCAGACTCTTAGGTACTTCCTAACCTTGTGTCCTTTCCATTCTTCTGTCCTCCTCTTCATCCTCCGACATTTGCCTGAGTTTTCTATCCTGCTCCCTTGCCTTCCTCAACATGCTTCCTAGTCTCCCTCCTACTATCCTCTCCAGGTGTTTCCCTCTCCATCTGATCCCTTCCTCATGCACCTAGAACCCTTGAGTCTTCACTTCTCTACCTTTCTATGTCTGTATCCCTTTTCCCCTCCCCAGAGTCCTAACTAACGTTCTTAGATACCTCACAGCTTCCTGTTCACCAGCCTCTTCATCTTCATTCTTCCTTCTCTCAGCCCCATGCCTTCCCATAAGGGGCTTGTTCTCCTTCCCCTCATTCCTCTCTCCCTGCCTTGAAGCCTAGGTAGGAAGGGTGGGGCCACAAAATCATGGGGAAGGCAGGGTTTGGCCTCAGAGTCATAGAAGAGGGAGGTTTGGGCCTAGGGAGTCATGAAAGAGAAAGTGTGGGGCCTGGGAGTCATGGAATAGGGAGGGCCAGGCCTGGGAGTCATAGAGGAATGAGGTTGAGGCCAAGGAATCATGGAAGAATGAGAGTGGGGCATGGGAGTTATTGAAGGGGAGGTTGGAAGCTGGGAGTAATGGAAGAGGGAGGGTGTGGAGTCATGTAAGAGGGATGGTGAGGCCACAAATGCATGGACGAGGGAGGATGGGCCTGCAAGTCATGGACGAGGGAGGATGGGGCCTGGGAGTCATGGAAGAGGGAGGGTGGAGGCTGAGAGTTATGGAAGAGGAAGGTTGGGGTCTGGGAGTCATGGAAGAGGTAAGGCGGTGCACTGGAATCATGGAAGAGGTAAGTTAGAGCCTGGGAGTCATGGAGGAGGGAGGGTGAAGCCTGGGAGTCATGGAAGAGGGAGGGTGGAACCTGGTAGTCATGGAAAACGGAGGGTGGGCCTGTGAGTCATGGAAGGGAGGGTGGGGCTGCAGAGTAATGGAAGAGGGAAGATGGGGGCTTGGAGTCATGAAAGAGGTAGGGTGTGGCCCTGGAATTATAAGAGGGAAGATATGCCCTGTTGTCATGGAAGAGGGATCGTGGAGCTGTAGAGTCATGGAATGGTTAGGGTGGGACCTGGCAGTCATGGAAGAGAGTGGGTGGAGCTTGGGAGTCATGGAAGAGGGATGGCAGGGCCTGGGAGTCTTGGAAGTGAAAAGATGGATCCTGGGAGTCATGGAGGAGGGAGGGTGGGGCCTGGGAGTCTTAGAAGTGGGAGGGTGGGACCTGGGAGTTATTTAAGATGGAAGGTGGAGCCTGGGAGTCATGGGAGACTGTGGGTGGGGCTTTGGAATCATGGAAGAGGGAGGATAGGGGCACAGAATCATGGGGAAGGAAGGGGTGGGGCTGCAGATTCACTGAAGAGGCAGAGTTGGGCCTGGGAGTCATGGAAGATGGAGGGAGGGGCCTAGTAGTCATGGAAAAGGGAAGGTGGGGCCTGAGAGTCCTGGAAGAGGGAGGGTGGGTCCTGGAAGTCATGGAAGAGGGAGGGTGGGGCCTGGGAGTCATGGAAGAGGGAGGGTGGGTTGTTAGACTCACAAGGAAAGGAGGGTGGGACTGCTGGGTTATGGAGTGGTGGACAGTGAGGCCCCAGGTTGATGGGAGGGGAGAGGGTGCAGCAGAGGTCATGGGGGTCACTACCAGGATTCACAGAAAGACAGAATTAGTCCCATGGCATGTGTGGACACACCAGATGGATATGAGCTTTGTAGCCGAAGCCATCCACTCGTGTTCTGGTCACCCAAGACCACATACATGTGAGGGGTGACCACATGTGATGGGAATGACACCCATCCACTCGTGTGGCACTCATCCGAGATTACACATACCTGGGAGAGGAGACCAGGAATGACAGGGTCATGCCCACAGAGCACAGCACCTAGCCCCATTCATCACTCTCACCTGGGATCCGTCGCTTCACCAGGTCCAGCATCTGGCACACACAGTCCAGGAAGGGAAGCGGCTCAATGGTCCGGGATTCCAGGAGCTGCTTCTGCTCCTCATAGAAATACTCATGCTCACACAGGGAGAGCACGCCATTGCCATCTGCGTCCATGCAGCAGAACCAGTACTCTAAGTTGTGGTGGGTGGAGGCGTATCAGCCTGGACTCAAGATATGGACACGGCAACACAGACAGGACAGACACACACAGACACTGTTTGTAGACATGGTACAGGTTCACATACACAAGAACATATGGGCCTTCAGGCACAGGACATGCGGGGACATGTAAAGGGACACAAGGTGACACACATGACACACATGTACCACGCACAAGTCACCTGCAGGGGGACACACCTGTTGGTCCCACCCTCAAACTTAAGCCCCTCCCACCAGTGGCTTAGTTGGCACCTGGCAAATTAGATAGACCCATGACAGAGAGTTAACTAAAGGAGACCCGGACACTCTTTCTACATGTTTCATGTGCATATTTTGATTGTTTCTTCTGGAACTATACTGACTCCCATTCCCTTGGTGAACACTGTTATGTAATTCAGTATATTCAACTCTTCTTGGTCCTGCATCCAAAGACTTCAGCTGGTTTTCTTCTCATCATATAGGTCCCTTCTTCCTCCTGCCTTTTTCTTTAGTCATTGAGTTTTGGAATTACTCATTTTCCTACTGAACTCAGCTTTAAACATACAACATAAGGGTAATGCCATTTTATTCCTCATAGCATTGTGCCATTAAGACTGTGGTGTAAAGAATTTAGCCCTGTATTCCAGACATACATTCTTCTAAGTTCTCTTACCTCCTGTTATACATCTTACTCAACCCTATTCCTTTCCTTTTCCACTCATCTCAGTAAGACCACTATTCTTTTAATTGCTCAGGCCCAAAGCCTTGGGTTCTCACTCGACACACACTGTTTCTATCTGCAAATGCTGCTACTTCCCTTGCCAACCACTTCCTGCCCTGTGGGAGGGTCCACCTGTAAATAAAGACCTGCCTGGCTTATAGTTAGGCCAACCCTTAAGTGGGCGGAGTAGACAGAACGGAAGTTCTGAGAGGAGAAGAAAGAAAGTGCCCAGAAGCCACGAGCCGCCGCCGCAGATGGAAGCAGGTTAGACCCTTCCCGGTAAGTCACCACGTGGTGACTTACAGACTTTTATAATGGGTTAGTTTAATTATGAGAGCTCGCCGGGGAAAGGCTAATGATAATAAGCCAGGCAGAATTTAAATGAATCCAGTTTGTCATGTGGTTATTTCGGGTGCAGCCAGCTGCTGAGCGGGCCAGCGGCTGGGAGCCTGGGTGCTGGAAACAAACAACACGCACCCCTCTCCCCCCTACTCACAACACTGCCCCACCAAAACCACTTAGCTTTCTACTAAAACCACCATGGCCAAAGCAACACTGTCCATTTGCGGATTATTCTAGTATATTTTAACACATCTTTATCTGTCACTTACTTCTTTGACTGCAGAGCAGTTACATTGGTCCTGTGTTGGTTACCTAGAGCGACATGTGTGCTGCTTTGTAGTTTTGACGGATCACTGTAGAATGTACATACTCAAATCTATGTGGTATATAGTTTACATCATACATGTGTTATGTGGCATAGCCTATTTCTTCTTGGCAACATTAGGGATCTTGCCGGGCGGTGATGTTGCACGCCTTTAATCCCAGCACTCGGGAGACAGAGGCAGGTGAATCTTCGTGAGTTTGAGACCAGCCTGGTCTACAAGAGCTAGTTCCAGCACAGGCTGCAAAGCCACAGAGAAACCCTGTCTCAAAAAATCAAAAAAAGGGATCTGTACAGCATTAGGGATCTGAACACTGAAGGATTAATAAAATGTTGTGTTGTATCTAAATAGAAAAAAGAAACAAAAATAGGAACATGAATTTTTCAGCTCCATCATGACATTATGTGACATCTTTCCTGAAACATCACTAAGTTGGCCATAATTCTCTATTTAAGATGTTCTTCCTTCCTGGAACTCTTCAATGATTTGACAGCTGTCAAACTGACTGCTGTGCAGCCCAAACATTTGTAGCTGAGGAAGTTACCCCACCACACACACACTCACCCACCCACGTGACTGAATTGGAAAGAAGGTTCTTCAAGTTACCTTAAGGTTAAAAGAGCTCTGAGGGATGAAGCTGGGGTCAATAAAACTGAACCTTTATGATAAAAGGAAGCAGTAGTGGGGTGGTTGCTCCACTGTGTGAGGCCACAGTGAGAAGGCTGCTGTCTGTAACCAGAGAGTCCTCACCTGACCCTAACCACACTG
>JAQHUG010000877.1:23493-39295 GCA_028555095.1 Dicrostonyx torquatus | reverse complement strand
TTGGAATATTAATCATGTCTCACAGTTCTGGAAAGGAGAGAAAGGCACGCATACAAATAATATAGATAAAGCCACGGGAATACTTATAGTGCCAACTATAGAAGGTGAGTTCCTTAGACACCAAGCATAAAGAATCAATAATAGGTTCTAGTATGCTGCAATAGGAAACAATGCAATGCAAATATGGGATGGAGAGATCCATCTTTACCATACACAGCAGCTTGTATTGGTATAGTGAGATGGAAAAAGACGGAAAAAGAGTGACTTGTCAAAATTTGCCCTTTAGAGAGAGATTGAGACAAGGGACCCTCTTCTAAATAAAGGGAACTGTATGAAAGCATATCATATATATATATATATATATATATATATATATATATATATATATATATATATATATATATATATATAAATTGTTTGGGTTGGAATATTGTTGCCCTTAGAGCACTGTATCCAGGTTTATTACTTTATAACTTTGTAAACGTTGTAACCACAAGTATCTATCAGCTGACTTAAGTGCTGCAAGAGCAGAATGTGTCTGGACCGAGACTTAGTTAAGTCTGCAAGAATAATGAACTCTATGTGTAGGATAAGGCTTTGCTATGTAGGGTCTGAAAGTGTATTTGTGGAAGCATAAAGGGGAATAATAGAGGTTTTCGTAATAATTACAATGTACTGAAAATAATATGATGTGTTTCTTAAAAGTAAAAAATAGAGCCAATAATAATGCTGCTCATCAAACCCTGGTAAGAAAAACTCTGTCTCAGTATAAATAAAGATGGTTGTACTCTTCAGGACCATTTGAGTGCAATTCACTTGGTGGCCAGTAATTTTCCTTGTGCTGATGCCCTTTCACCATCTCAGAACCTGAACCTGAGAGGAGGCTGGACTGTGGTGGTACTGCAGGTTTTAGTTAAATTCAGTGGGTCATGAAAAGATAATGCATGAATGTAGGATATGGATTTGTAGTTACAAGGAAGAGATGAATAGGGTGGGAGTGTAATAAGAGATGAGCCGAGAGTTATTATAATTAGAATGTATTACATAAACTTATGGAATTGTCAAGTAAATTTTATTAATACAAAAACAATATGAAAAGGATAACTAGAGGACCACTAACATTAATAAATTTGTAAAGCAATAATTTAAAATATAAAATACTTAAATTTAATTACCCAGAGACTCTAGATAAAAGTAGGCATTGTTATTTAAAATATTAAAATACACAGATATTTTAATATCTGATATCAATATATTTACCAGAATTTAGGGTTAAAAGGTATATTTTCCATGGTGTAATGTCATAAAAATAGAATGGTTACTTTGACTAAAATGTATCTATTTTACTTAGTTGGTATTGAGATGAGATTTGAAGTAATTAATTGAACTTTATCTGGGATTGTCTAAATCATAACTTTTATAGTTATTTCTTGGATTTTTTTGTTTAATAAATTCATCACTGAATACTTGCATAGATCATAATTTGACAAGCACTGTTCTCTTAGATATAGGAGTGTTATTTCTCTCTTTCTATATACTCCCCCACATATCAGAAGCCAGCTACTAACATCTCTAGCATTTTTTAATTAAGAAATTTTAATACAATATATTTTGGTCTTTTTTCCTCACCTGTTAGTGCTCAGAAATCCACCTTACCTCCATGCCCACCCATTGTCTCCCCTCTTCTCTCTGTCCCTGTCTGTCTTTGTATCGCTCTCTCCTGACTTTCAAGAAAACAAAGAAAGAAACAGAAAAAATTACCAAACCACCATATTATTTTTGTTTGTTTTGATCCTTAGTGATTTTGCAGCTGACAATCACATTTAGCTGGGGCTCATGTTTCAAATTCATGGCAAAAGGATGAATTATTATTTTTTCTTTGTAGTTTAATTGTGAACAAATTGTTTCCTTTGAACTACAAGCAATTATCAGTCCCCCTAGTAAGTGAACAGAGGCCACACTGGACTCTAGATACAGAAGTGTGTGCATGAAGGCATTTGTTCTAATTTCCTGAAGGACAATGACTACAAACAACAGAGAAGCAGCCTTTTCACCTTCATCTTTAGGTCTGGAAAGTATTTTTGTTTATAGGCATTTAAAGTTAGACCTGTATGCCAGGGCACAAGTACTCAGAAGCAATTGTTTTAATGATGAAAAATCCATGAACTCTTGATCACAAGAGTGTTCTGAGGACTCTACCTGTGAACTGTTCTTGGCTCCTACACTTACTCATCATTTGTTTTGCATTTACTGGCATAATTGTTTAGCTGTACCTATGACATGGTGAGCCTACTGATGCTCTAGAACCTCATGTCCCTATGCTGTCTACTTTTCCTTTCTGGTTGTCTTTCTGTTTCAAAGTTTTAATATTTTCCTTTTGAGATAAAGTTGTTTGTCATTGATTCTCCTGGTAAGATTTAAGTTAATGTTTTCTTTTTCAATACTTTTAAAAATCTTTCATATATGAGATATGTCTTTTTTGTTAAAAGGTATAGAAAATAAGTAGGTGTATTTCTGCCTTCAATTATCTGTCAGAAAATTTAAGCCAGAGATATGTTTCAGCCCTTTTAACAAAATTCACAAAGACACAATTACAAACACTTAACTGTAGTTTAGAAAAATTTCAACTGGAAGCCACTTATTTTGTGATATAGATATGAATAATTTGCATTTACATAAATGTTGCTTTGTTGATATAAATTTAAGGTCAATTTTGTTATATGCATATGTATTTCTGATCTTAATTAAGGTATTGTGATTGTGTATTTCATTTAAAAATGTAATGTATAATTAGGAAATATAGGTTGTTAATGAATAATCATCAATAATAGTCAAGCTTATAGTCATGTTAGTTAGATTTCCTAGATATATAGAGATATATTTCAGTTGGATAGGTATTCTTCATATCTTTAAAAGACTACAGAATATGGCATTTAATGTTTTAATAACTTAGGGCTTTTCATGACAATGAGACACGTCTGCTTCTGGCAGCACCAAGCTACTTCAAGAGGAAGATGGTCATCAAAGAGGCTCCTTAGGGAGTTTGCTAGCCATTTGGGCAAGAAACTGCTCTTGTCTGGACTGCTTAAATTGACACAAAGGACCTACAGAGAGAGGACTGCTGAACTTGCCTAAAGGTGAGATGATCCTTCAGGGTTCCTGCTTCATAAAAGAGTCTGCGAGACATTCTACAGGACACAAAAAAGTGATTGAACTGTCTTTAAAGTTTCCTGCTTCATGAAAATGTCTGCTGGATGCTGTGGGCTTGTAGGGTAAAGATGGATGCCCAAAAGATACAATGTTTTAATATATAAAAGAAGAAATTAGCTTTATTCTAAAACTTCAAGAATTTTAACAAGTTGAGCTGGACTAGTGAGTGAGTCATTCTTTAGTGGCAGGGTCCTGAGAGGGCTAGCAGATCAGAAGATGATAAAAATGTTTGGCATCAGAAGATCTTTCACAAGCCATGTTTATTTATTTATATATTTTTATTATTGTTAAGAAAAATTTACATTTACTCCCCTTGTCCCAGGCCCTCCCACTCCTCGACTACCCAACCGCCCTCCCCATGCTTCCTCAAGATGGGGAAGGATACCCTGCCCTGTGGAAAGCCCAAGCCCCTCCCCACTCCATCTCGGTCTAAGAAGGTGTGCATCCATATAGAATAGGTTCCCAAAAAGCCAATACATGCAGAAGAGATAGGTCCCTGTGCCATTATCATTGGCTTCTCAGTCAGTCCCCATTGGCAGCCACATTCAGTGAGTCCAGTTTGGTCATATGCTCATTCAGTCCTGGTCCAGCTGGATTTGATGAGCTCCCAATAGATCAAGCTTATTGTTTCAGTTGGTGGGCCAGTCCCTCCGGTCCTGACTTCCTTGCTCCTCTTCTCCCTCCTGCTTTTCCACTGGAGCTTGGGAGCTCAGTCCCTTGCTCTCATGTGAATTTGGGTCTCTGGCTCTGTCTCCATCATCATGTGAAATTTCTATGGTGACGATCAAGATATTCAACAATGTAACTATGGGACAAGGTCAGTTCAGTCACCCTCTCCTCTGCTGCCCCAGTACCTAGCTGGGGACATCCCTGGGAACATCTGGGATCCCCTCTAGAGACAAGTCTCTTGCCAATCTTAAAATGAGACCTTTAATGTAGGTATCTCTTTCCCTTCTTCAATATCCACCCGTCCTCTATCTCCACACTCCACCACCCCTAGGCTCTCCCCAGTTCTTCCTTCTCCCTTCTACCCCCTCCCTTTCACCTAATCCCACCCCCAACCCCTACCTCCATCCCCATCCCCACACCCGTGCTTCCAACTTTTGCCTGGCGATCTTGTTCGCTTCCGACTTCCAGGAGGATCTATATGTATAAATGTTTTTCTTTGGGTTTACCATGCTATTTGGTTTCTCTAGGACAAGCCATGTTTTATGCCAAGGAAACTTACTAAGAAATACAGCAGCTTACATCCTGTTTCTAGAGGAGAAATGGACAGAGTCAGCAGAATCTCTCATACAGTGGGACATATTTTTTTTTATTTACTCTTTACTTGTTAGGACCCTTTTCCTTTTAGGGGGGTACCACCAAGCTCCCAAATAAGTCACACATGGAGGCTTATTCTTACTTATAAATGTCCGGCCTTAGCTTGACTTGCTTTTAGCCATCTTTTCTTAAATTATCCCATCTACCCTCTGGGCCTTTTCCTTTTCTTCTGTATATCTTACTTTCACTCTTATTCCGTGGTTGGCTGGGTTCCTGATTGCTGGTGCCTAGCATCCTCTTCTCCTTGTTTTCTTGTTCTTCCTCCAAATTTCTCCTTCTGTTTATTCAATCTGCCTGCCAGTCCTGCCTATTTTTTCTCTTGCTTTGCTATTGGGCATTCATCGCTTTATTAGACCATCAGGTGTTTTAGACAGGCAAAGAATCACAGCTTCACAGAGTTAGACAAATGCAACATGAAAACACATCTTTACATCACTGAAACAAATGTTCAGGGCTGGAGAGATGGCTCAGAGCATTGCCTGCTCTTCGAAAGGTCCTGAGTGGTAGGATTAAAGACATGCGCCACCACTGCCTGGCTAAAATGTGTAGTGCACGGTGGCCTTAAATTCGTGATCCTCTTGCCTCTGCCTCCTTCAGCAAATCCTACTGCTGTACACCACCACATCCAGGTATTTTTATTTAATAAATAAAGCTTCTAAGTCAAATATGAGGGAATAAACCTGATTGATCCACAGAAAACAGAGAAATGATCACCTGTTCCTCTTCTCCACCTTCCACAGTCAAAACAACTTGCATCTTTTAATCCCCTCCTTGTTATCTCTGTGTCCTTCTATATTCTAAGTCAGCCAGAAACTCTATGGTCTACTCCATTGGCTGTAGGTGGAAGTTTCTATCCTGCCCAGTCCAGCAGCCATTCAATCCCAAAGAAACACGCAGAGGCTTATATTAATTATAAACTGTTTGGCCTGTTAGTTTAGGCTTATAATTAATGAGCTCTTACAATTAATCCATAATTCTTGTTTGTTTAGCCACACAGCTTTGTACCTTTTCTCAGTGAGGCTTTCTCATCTTTCTTCTTCTGCATCTGTCTGGTGACTGAATCTCTGCCTTTCCTCTCCCAAGAATTCTGTTAGTCTGCTCACCCCACCTATACTTCCTTCCTGGCTACTGGCCAGTTAGTGTTTTATTAAACCAATATGAATGAGAAATATTTACAGTGTACAAGAGCATTATCCCACAGCAATTGGCGGTTTTGGAAGTACAATGAAAACAAATCTTCTGCAACATTTCCCACTTTTTGTCTAAACAAAAAGGAAAGATTTCAACTCTAACATAATAAAACTGTATGCAGTAAGATATTTATCAGGTATTGCTTAAATAAAAAGTAGTGGTATTAACTTTAACAAAATGAAACTATCTACAATAAAAACAATAATAAGTAAAAATTACATTCACAATGTCCAGTCCATAAGCTGTCAGTGAGTTTGAGGCCAGCCTGGTCTACAAAGCTAGTTCTAGGACAGGCAGGATTTTGCAGAGAAACTCTGTCTCAAAAACCAAAAAAGAAAGAAAGGAAGAAAGAAAAAAGAAATGAAAAGAAAAGAAAGAAAACAGATTCTGGGGCTGGAGAGATGGCTCAGTGGCTAAGAGCACTGCCTGCTCTTCAAAATGTCCTGAGTTCAATTCTCAGCAGCCATATGGTGGCTCACAGCTGTCTGTAATAAGAACTGGTGCCCTCTTCTGGCCTGCAGGCAAACATGCAGACAGAACACTGTATACTTAAATAAATAAATATTTAAAAGGAAAAAAGAAAAGAAAAAAGATTCCATTGTTCCATTGTGTCACATAGACAGTATGCTTCAGTAATGGGTTTTATGGCCAGACTGTTTTTTTTTTCCTTTGGAGACAGGGTTTCTCTTTGTAACAGACCTAGCTGTTGTCCTGGAATTCACTTTGTAGACAAGGCTGGCCCAGAACTCACAGAGATCCATTCCATATGGTCAGTTTTTTTTTATGATTCCTGGCAAGTTGCTTAAGCCCTGTCCCCATCCCAAAATGGTAGTAGCAGTATTCCTTCTTCCTGTCAAGTTGTCAGTACTAAGTTAACAGAATGGCACCTAGAACCAATGCTAATGTCAGGTCTTGCTGTGAAGGAGTCATTGATAAGGTTTCAGCATTTGAATCCAGGTCTGTGTGCCTTTTTTAATTTTTTGAGACAGGGCTTTGGGTATGTAACCTTGGATGTCCTGGAATTAGCTCCTTAGACCAGGCTGGCCTGATTTCGCATGACATGTAGTGTTTAAATTGGTGCAGTCACAATGTGTACAAGTGCACATGCCAAAATTCTTCTTTTAAAAAAAATTCCATGTAAGCATGCAATAACTAACACATCCAATAAGGTTGTTTATATACATAAAAATTTAATGACAGATTTAAATAAATTACTTGATATGCAATACTACTTATGCTAAAAATTAAAAGTGATGAATAATATGTAACAAGAGGAAGGTACTAATAACACATGAAGTAAGTTATATAATCACTCATCTTAAGTTAATGACAACATATTTTAAGTTATATATTATATGACCACACATTTTATATTATATGATCACTCAAGTCATATGACCACATACTTTATATTATATGACCACACATGTTATATGACTATACATCTTAAGTGACACATATAAAAGCTAGTTAGTAACACTAGAAATATAGTAGTGTTTGATGAGCATGACTGAGGCTCTAGGTTCAATCCAAAGCACTGCCAAAAAAGAAAAACTGTGCTGGGCAGTAGCAGTGCACACCTTTAATCCCAGCACTCAGGAAGCAAAGGCAGGTGGGTCTCTGAGTTCCAGGACAGCCAGAACTACACAGAGAAAGCCTGTCTGTAAAAGCAAACAAAAAGAAAAAAGACCAAAAAAAAGGAAAAATTAAAAAAAAAACAAAAACAAAAAATGCTAGAAGCAGCCGGACAGGCAGTGGTGGCATATGCCTTTAATCCTAGCACTTGGGAGGCAGAGGCAGACTGATCTCTGTGAGCCAGCCTGGTCTACAGAGTAAGTGCCAGGATAGCGAGGGCTACACAGTGAAACACTATCTCAAAAAATAAAAAAAAGAAAAAAAGGAAAAGTAGCTAATCTTACAAAAAGTATGTAAGTCATCTTACATCTCCAGTATGTGCTAAAAGGTGCCAAGTACATCTGAATTTTGGGGGAAATTATTAAGAAGTGGTAGCCTCTACTGCTCACCCACTCTTGGTGAAGGGAATATGGACCAAGGACTTTCTGAGACTGAGTATTCCTATATGCCTCAGACTGGTCATGAACTCTCAACCTTTCTCTCAAGTATGTTATACCATGCCCAAGTCAAAAAAAGGAGTTAAGATTTTAAGAAGGCTTTATACATTTATTATAAATCATTAAATTAACACTAGACATGGTGGATTCTGCCTATAATGCTAAAGCAGGATATAGAGGATTACTAAGAGTCCCAGGCCAGCTTGGGCTATAGAAAGGAAAAAGCAATTCTAAAGTCAAAAGAGAATTGATTAAGCTTTTAAGTTAGGAAATTCTTTTCAAATTTCTAGGTAAAAAAACTTTACATCATGTCAGCATTTCAAAAAGATCTTTTTTTAAAAGAGATCTTTTTAAACTAAGCCAAAAAGAATCATTTGGCTCACAGCCCTAGCTGAGTTGAAGCTTAACATATGGCTGAACTACATAGTTTGGATCAGGAAGAAACAAGATAGAAGTACAATTTGTGCTCTAAAGCTGAGCACACATATGAAATGCTGTGTGGGGGTGTGAAGTATTACTCCACTCTACCACCAGATCTTCTTGGCAACAAGTGGCATAATTCTGAACAATCTTAGCCTCATATCATTATGAATATGCAAATTGGGAAACCCACATAATGTAAGTACACAGACAATCATTTAATTGTTGGAATGCCATTCTATCATTTGTCAAAGGTTAAAAAATCAGATGTTACTGGATAAGAAGTGTTGGGGCACATCTTTAACCCCAGCACTGGGGAGGCAGAGGCAGATCGATTACCACAGCAAATTCCAGACCAGTCAGAGCTACACAGCAAGATCCTATCTTAAAAAAACAAAAAGCAGCCCTGGAGAGATGGCTCAGAGGTTAAGAACACTGATTGTTCCCCCAGAGGTCCTGAGTTCAATTCCCAGCAACCACATGAGGGCTCACAACTATCTGTAAAGAAATCTGGTGCCCTCTTCTGGCCTGCAGGCACACATGCAGACAGAACACTGTAAACAAAATAAATAAATCTTTAAAACAAAACAAAAAAAGCAAAATATAAAATCAGATGTTACTAGTCCATGAGATAATATCTAAGCTCAATTCATAATATAAATATTATTCAAGGTTTTAGGTTCTTCTTTTCATATTTAAAGTGCTCATTTTTATAATTATCAATTTATCAATCATTTTCATATTTTAAAAATAAATTTTTAAAAAGCATGAGAGTAGACAGCTTGATGGCAGAGTACTTGCTTAGCATTTCCTAGGCCCCAATTCCCTAATATTAGGGGGAAAAAGTGGGGTACTCTTCTGGATATCAGTATTTATGAGGTAGAAGCAAAAATTTCAAGAATAAAGGCCATTCTATACTATCTAGTAACTTACAGGCTAGCCTGGGCTACTTGACAGTCTATCTCAAAAACAAACAAACAACAAATAATAAGCAAGTAAGATTTCACACAATCTTATGGATGGGCCTATAGTAGAAGAGCTTGTATTGAGCATGCTCAAAAGTCCTCATTCTGTTTCTAGTACCCAAAACAAAAAACAAACGAAACCACCATATTCCCTATATACAAATATTTCACAAAAGTTAAAGACAATTTAGTTTCAAACATTAAACAAAAAAGGTTTGATTCTTCAGTGACTGCATTCTGATTATCATAAAGTATGCACATCACTGTCATATCTACAGATTTGAAATCAAGAATTCAGAGGAAAAGCACACATCTCACCTTTAACCCAGCAGAAGAGAGCAGATTTTATTTCCTCACTCTTATGCAGACTTACAGGCAATCTTCATTCATAGGAAACAAAATGGTGCCTAAAAGATCTTAATCAATATAATTTTCTTTTTATAAGAGAATGAGATCCATTTAGTAATCAAAACTTTTTATAAGTTAAAACATCAGAAAGTTTTATGTAAATTTCTTCAATTTTGGTGGAATAGCTCTCCTCCGCCAATCCATTTTCTATTAACAGCAAAGGAGACAACTAGAGTGCACAGAATGACTGCTGGTCAGTGATTATTTGTTATTTAATTTGGTTAGTATCTTGTCATTCTTGTTTAATGGAACCATGATATTTATTTGTAGGCCTGTCTTTCTGTATTGTTTTGTCTATGATACTATCTATATTGTTGATATTATTAATTATCTTCTAAATTTATTGTTGTTTCTCTAGAAAATTATAGATCTCCATCATTCTTTTTCAGATAATTTACTATATTATGAGGTCCCTGAGCATTTCTTGGTTTGTCCAAATGGCTAACAAACTCCATAAGGAGCCTCTTCAATGCCCATCATCCTCTTGTAGATTAGTAGATTAGTGCCAACAGGAGCATATATGTCTCATTGTTACAAAAAATCTTAAGCTCTTTAAACATTTTAAATACCATATTCTCAAAGTCTCTGGAAGATTTGAAGAATCCCTATCTATCTGAAGTACTCTAGAAAATCTAACTAACATGACTACAAACTTGACTATTACTATTATTGATGACTCTCTATTTACCTATATTTTAATTATACTTTACATTTTTTGAATGAGTTGCACAAATAGATATTTTAATCAAGAGCAGAAATACAAATAATAAAATTGACCTTAAATTTGTATCACTAAACCAAGATCCATACCAATGGAAATTTCTCTAGCATATCCCCATTTAAAAGTAAACAAACATTGATGAACAGTATTTGGGATTATGGGCATAATTCTCTCGAAACTGTTTCCTGCTTTTTATTTGGCAAAGTAATTTTTTGGGGGGTTGTCACAGCAATCTTTGGGTGGTCTTGATTCATCAAACCACAATAGTCTGGAAGGATTCCACAGGTTCACATCATCTATAGAAACAAAAGAAGAACCCACCACACCTGCTTTCTCTAGCATCTCCTCCTGGATGATTATCAGGATTGTTGGGTTCCTGAGTGTGGGTGTCACTGCTTGTGATCTCAGTCATGTGAACAAGGTGGTGACATCCATGGTTGTAGGGCATGGCCACCAATTAATGACAATTGGAGTGGGTGTCCATGGGTGTGGGTCATGACTACTGAATTAATGCCACTGGGGGTGGGCGTGGCTCCTCAGCTCCTGGAGATGTCACTGGTTGGGCGTGGATGCTGTGAATAGTGATGTCACCCAGATGTAAGCATGGCCGCTCCACCCGCGGTGACCCTGCCCCCACGAGAGGCCCCTGTCCCCTCTCCTCACAGAGGCTGGAAGGTGAGGAGGGACAGGAAGATCAGCTATGCGGACTTGGTGTGGTTTCTGCTCTCCATAGGGAAGAATAAGACACCGACCAGGTGGGCCTGTCCCTGTGTGGGTTCTTCCGTGGTCCATGTGACTTGTGCGTGGTACATGTGTGTCACCTTTCGCCCCATTGCAGGTCCCTGCAAGTCCTGTGCATGTGGGTCCAATGTCCTTGTGTACGTGAACCCTGTTCCACATCTATAAACCGTGTCTGTGTGTATCTCTCCTATCTGTGTTGCCATGTCCATGTCATTTGTCCAGGATGACGCGGCCCAACCCCCACAGCTTCAAGTACTGTTTCCTCTGCATGGATGTGGACAGCAATGGCATGCTCTCCCTGTACGAACTTTAGTATTTCTATGAGGAACAGATGCTGCTCCTGGATACCTGGGCCATTGAGCCGCTTCCCTTCCTGGACTGCATGTGCCAGATGCTGGACCTGGTGAAGCCACGGATCCCGGGTGAGCGTGACGCATGTGGCTGGGTGTTGTGCTCCATGGGATCCATAGGCATGGCCCTGTCATTCTTGGTCTCCTCTCCCATGTCTGTTTCAAATCGGATGAGTGCCACACGAGTGGCTGAGTGCCATTACCCTAGGCTGTGACCCCCATCACATATGGTCACCCCTCCCATGTCTGTGATCCTAGGCGACCAGGACATGGGTGGGTGGCATCGCATGTAACTGATCCCTCAACAAGACTCATATACATCCTGTGTGGCCACAGAAACGACAAGGCAAATTCTGTCTTTCTGTGAATCCTGGTTGTGAACCCCATGAACTCTGGAGCACCCTCTCCCCTCCCATCACCCCAGGCCTCACCCTCCCCCACTCTGGGACCCAGTGTTCCCACCCACCTTCCTTTGTGACTCCGTTGTCCCACCCTTCTTTTTGCAAGACTCAGCAGTCCCACCCTCCGTCTTCCAATATGTGTAACAATCTACATTGTTCTCATTACTGAGTAGTATTAAAGGGCATGAAGTTACTTTTCAGAAACCTATTCTAGCAATGTAAGTCATTGAAGAATCAAACAATAAAACAATAAATAAAGAATTGAACAAAGAAAAGAAAGAAAGAAAAAACAAATAGGAAGAAAAGTGTAAAAAAATTAGATTAGAAATTAGAAAGTATTTGAGGTAGGGAAATTGTTAAAGAATGAAAAATGTTTAAGAATGCAGGATGATACAAAAGGAAAAGGAAGGAAGGAGGAGCAAAATATAACAAAAACACATACTTAAGAACAGTAACATTTATTTTTAAGTAGACGAATATTCACACAAATACAACAGTTCTCTGTCTGAGGAAAACAGAGTCCACCAAGGCCCAAGTGTCTGGGTAAGTTTGGGCTTTTTTCTGGGAGGAACACTACCTGAATTCAGGACTTGAGTGACTCACTCAGTGTGAGGCACTTCTTCATTGGAACCTTAAATATGGAGACTAAACAGAGTGAGGGCCTGAAAATGTTCCTGCCTTAGGACAGTTCTAAGTAGGACTTGAAAGAGAAGGGATGAGAAGTCTCATAGCAGTGGGCCTTGCCCCTAAAGACCACAGGGAGAGAAACCTTCCTCTCACCACAGACAAGGGCCTTGGAAGGAAGCTGCACAGGTGTCACTGGACCAGGACACAAGCCTAGGTAAGGAAGAATAAACATTGCTGTTTGCTTCCCACACTGAAGCATCCCTCAGAGCTTGTCCAGGGAAGGGAGAAAAAGCATCCAGGATACTGACGTCTGCTTAAATAAGGTCTTCTGTTTTATCAATGTTTTCATTTGTACTCATAGCTGACACAATATTTGTAAAAAACATTATGATCATTATCATAAGAAATATCAGCAGCACTCTACCGTCTAATTCTCTACTTCTGTACATGTTTTTCACCTGTATGTGTGCTCATGTCTGCAGCTTTATATCAAAGGTATGACGTAACTTTTAGAGGACATTGAATGTTGTCTCATATCTTCCCTAAAATGTTCAGATTGTTATGTGAGTCAGGTTGATTTTATATTTATAATTTGTTGATAAGATGATGGATGATGAGCTCACCACATGAACAGCCTTCTACTTTGCTGGGACAATGTGCTCAGCACAGTGTGGGAAAGCATGCTTGTTCATCATGCTACACTCAGACAGGGAAGGCTGGAAAGAGGTGTGGTCAGGCATCTCTTACCTCAAAAAACAGCTCATTGACAAGGAAAAGGCTGTGGTGTTGATGGGAGGGAACCCTGTGTACGGAGTGGACTGGATTTCAGAAGGAATTGCAGGTATGCTGTGAGATTTGAGGTATGTGGAGAAAGACGTGTATGCAGGACATCTGGGATGAAGCCTAATTAAATTTCAGTGTGATATACTGGGAAGTGGAGGATGATGAAGGGTATGAGGCACAATGTGGACTATGATGTGCCCTTGTTTTTGGTTTTTCAAGACAGGGTTTCTCTGAGTAGCTTTGGTGCCTGTCTTGGATCTAGCTCTTGAAGACCAGACTGGCCTCAAACTCACGGAGATCTGCCTGTATCTTACTCCTGAGTGCTGGAATTAAAGGCATGTGCCACCACTGACCAACAAAGGTGCCTTTCAGGAAGACCTGTGCAATAGCAGTAGAAATAATTTATCCATTCTGATATCTGTCAAGGAAGTTGCCAAACAAGGATGCAAGGAGATGACACCAACAACTCACCAGAGAATGAGGTCAAGGGATGACAAAATCCAAACTGTAACACAGACTGGTGCAGGATGAAGCCTGCTGTTGTGCCCTAAGTCCTGGTTACTTGTCAGCTATGGCAGGCCATAGTGTCCAAGGTAGGTGGGAAATGCTTCACAGACTCCTAGTGTAGGGGTTCTGAAGGAAGTTTGTTTCTTCCCATCATTAATATCTAGTGATTGTGCCCACTATGACTGAAGTTAGAGGAAGAATATGAAACAGATCTAACTCCATCTTCCTTAAAGCAAACTCTGCCCATTATCCACATTTATATTTAAATGATATGTTATACCATCTATACTATAATTTGGATATGTGTCCATATATATATGTCCATATATATATATCCATATATATATATATATATATATATATGTGTGTGTGTGTGTGTGTGTGTGTGTGTGTGCTTATATGTACTCATATACACAGTGTATGTGTGTTCATGTGTGTCCATATATATGACTGCTTGTGCATTTACGTATTACAAGCAGGTATTCAGGTACTACCTGAATGATAGTTATAGGGGCTTAATGCAGTTCTTGAGAAATCCTGAACTAAAACACAGGAATCCTGGTTAGGAGTCAAAAGAGCAGTGTACACAAGCCTTTCTGCAGTGACATGCCACACAAAATATCCAGGACAGGAACCTAAACACAGCAGAAAGAAAAGGTATAGAGATGACCTTGTCTAAGACTCAAGTGTAGAACCAACAGAAGGGTAAAGATCAAAAACTTACAAAAACATCATGTGCCAATCCCTCAGGGGCTCATGCAGCACAAGGAAGACAGGAAGTGCTTCACTTGAACCTTCTTTTGGGTGTCTCCAAACATGAATTTGACTGAAAACAAACATTTTTATTCAGGTCCTAGCCCTTTAACTACTGGGCCATAGACAGTGATGTCACACTCTCAACATCGACTTTTTACACTTGTCCTTTTATTTAGGAAACTTGTGTTACTCTGTGGGTCATTTGTGGGTGAATGTTTATGTGCAGGATCATATGTGAGGGTTCTATGTATGTTCATAACTTCTACTATCTACATGTGTATTTTTTGAAAAAATTGTGAGATCAGCTTACAAAGCCAGCCCCTATCTCAGAACTTCTGGTTCAAAACATCAATAGGAGGAATCTCTGTTGTTATTTTGCTCTCCAGGGACTGACATTCTCAGAAGTCATCGACTACAATGTAAGGGCCATGTTTGGAAACTTCATGATATCCTGTTTCCTAGGCAAACCTACTTCAAGCTGTGTTCAATGATAGTGAAAGGATGGATTACAGGGAAATTTTAACAGTCAGCTTAGTGTCCAGCAACTACTATGTGGCACATACTATTTCAGATGTCTGTACAATTTTTGTGACTGCTCAAGAATCATATAATGATAGTCCAAAAATTATACATTGCACATTGGTGTTGAGTATGACTCATGCCCACTGAACTTGCTCCTGTCAGGTGTGAAGTCACCTAGAGGAGGAAGAGGACTGGATGAGACCTTTCCCCAAGATATGGTCAGAAAAGGAGCCTTTAGGTACTTCCTGTAAGTACCAGGCAAAAAACAGGTATGTGCAAAATTAAGGGATTTCTTTTCCCTTCTCACTACACATTTCATCTTTCTATTTATATAATGTATAATTTGTATCATCTGTATGGTGGGGAGTAGATGTCTGTATTTCTATATGAATCCCTGAACACAGGTCAAGGAGATACCAGGAAGCTGTACTCGAGGACCCGCTTGTTTGTCCCGGGTGCCTGGCTAACTTAGCCCTATAATAACATCAGAGAAACTGTATTAATCAAATTATTAGTTGGCCCATTAGGTCTAGTTTCTTATTGGTTAATTTGTAAATCTTATTTTAACCCATTTCTATTAATCTTTGTACCAGCATGTGGCAGTGGCTTACCAGGTAAAATTCCCATCATCTTTCTCCAGCGAGTCCATGGTGTCTCTCACTCCACCCTTATTCTTCACAGCATATAGTTCCATCTCCCCAAGTAACTGAATTTTGCCCAATCAACAGGCCAAGACATTTTCTTTATTTATTAACCAAGAAAAGCAACACAGAGACAGATGGACCTCCTACACCATTTTCCCTAT
>JAQHUG010000874.1:33859-55502 GCA_028555095.1 Dicrostonyx torquatus | reverse complement strand
CTACTAAAAAGAAAGAAAACAAATGTCAGTAACATGAAGGAGAAATGGAAGCCTCCTGTGCTTCCTTTTACACTCTCAGGAACCTCCTCCAATTCAAAGAAGCCTCAGGCTCAGGTAGAAAGCCAAGGCCTAGCTGAGAAGCCTCATCTCCTTCTCACTGGAGCCTCCAGCAGAGCATGGATGTCCTGGGGCTGTTCCTCTGCCTTATGACCTTTCCAACATGTAAGTGTTTCAGGTTTTCAGGATAGAGAACCAGATACATCATGTATGGAATGTATGACTGATGAGGATGTTGCTTGTCCCCAGGGGCACTGTCCCAGGTCCAAGTGAAGAAAGAAGTCAGGACCTGACCTGGTGCAACCATCACAGACAAGACCCAGACCCTGTCTCCCACCTGCTCTCATTAACCAAATTTATATACACTGGTTCCACCAGCCTCCAGGATAGGGTCTGGATTTAATGGGAATGATGTGATATAATGAAAACATTGATTATAATTCAATTCTGAAATCCTGAAAGAGCAAGTTTCCTTAAACCTAAACAGTCTGCAAACTGGAGACACAGCCATATATTACTCTAGAAGAGACACACTGATGGAACTCCAGTGTGAACCTGTACAATCCTTCCTACAGCGATCTCATGGCCAGCACGTTGTACAAAGGGCCAACAGAGACTCCCCAGCACTAACACAAGACATTTCAGTGTGCTGAATCACAGCAAGTGCACAAGCCCATGAAGAGTTGGCTTCTCTGTTCCTTGGCTTGCTCCGTGCATCAAAGTCATGTTTCTCAGTGCACCCTTCTAGAATTTAGTCTGTACTAATCTATAATGCATCTGAATATTTTTGAAGTCCTGTTTTCCACTGTAATATTTATTTTTCTATGTAATTTGCAATCTCATCTTAACAAGATAGATAGCATCACACAGGGCAGAACTGTCTGGGCTGCGGGCACCAGTACGAATCTTGGAGAGACTCAAGGATCATTGGAAGTGTGTGGGGGGTGGCTTCCTTTGATTTACAACAGAACTTCATTTAATTCTCCAGTTAGAGCAGAATTTAGGATTTTGTTAAGAGCCGACAGATCATGCTGGAATACCCTGGTAGGACCTATAAACCATTAACCTTGATTTCCTCTACTCTCTACATCATCATCACATAAAACATGAAAATCAGTTTCATCATTGACCCTGGCTAAGCTCTGGTTCTCAGACCATAGAAGCAATGCAGTTAGAGACAGCAGCTGAGGTTCAGGGGCCTACAGGAGGTTCCTGGCTAACTCTGCTTAAGGTGTCCCCGAGCCTCAAGTCCCTTTCAGAAAATGCTGTCAAATCACAATGTAGTTTCTAAGTCTTAGTGAATATTCTGGTCTTGTCAGATTCCAGGTGTGTAATCAATTTGGTTTTGGCTAAAATAAAATACCCTACCACTACCAAGGTATTTAAACACATTTTAAAAGCTTACAGGATTTTTATTTCATCATATAAATGCATTTCTAGCTTCATGGCTTCCTCCACAGAGTACTTACACTGTTTCACTTGCAAATATGTTTTCTGGTCTCTGCAGTGATATCTGAGTCACAAATCCTTGATCTGAATGTTAGATGTCCCAGTTTTTGGCACCTGTAGGATTCAGGGAGAGGATTATGTGTTGTTGGCTATCTTCCATTACATTCTTGGAATCATCTGATTGATCTCACTGGCAAAGACCAAGTGGGTATTCAAAGAAGGGAGATAACGTTTGTCAACTCAAATGTGATGAAAATAAGGATTTGTTGTTGGTCTGCTCACATTGTCATAGAATTCTACAGCATAGCACTCCTCCTCATTCTCTGGGTCTTACATGTTTTCCACTCTCTCTACTGAGGTATTCTTTTGGCATGGAGGATTTGAAATAGATGCCCAATAGTCCATAACACATTCACTGGAATTTGAAAAGTTATATGTCTCAGAATTAAGTGTTACTCCACTGCAAAAGAAGCTTATCCATCAAAGGCTGAGATCAGCACTGATTATGTGTTCAAACAAAAATATTTAGAATATATTAACCAATATGTCCAGTTAGCAAAACAATTGTAGTAGGTTCTTCTCTAAGAACTATGACCTCCCCAAGAGTGATGGTTTAGAGTATCAGCCATGGATTCATTCCTTAAATTAGGCCATTTTCAACTTTATTCCTCAAACTGTGTGTAATGATGTGTTCAGCCATATCATCTTTTATATATTTCTGATAGGAAATTAGATGCAATATCAATAACTTTATTTGTTTGAGGAACCTTGGGCTTTTCTTTATGAGTAACGTCCCATCCCTGACACAGAGCAAGAAATATGGCCCAGGTCATGAAGTTCATTGAAAGGTAAGAAATATGAGCAGTTCTATCAAGTTTCATTTCTATTAGTGACTGTTATCCAAACTTGAGGAAATGGTATGGGAACCTTGATTTATGACACAAAAGTAATACTTGAAACTTGAACTATATTCCACCTTTCTTGAGCCACATCTTCATCTCCACACAAACACAATGAAAAAACAGTTTATCCCATAATTGAATTTTGAATATATGGAGGACATGGCCATATAGTATTTTGGTTAAAAAAGAGAGGTCATCAATGTGACTCTTGATATAATACTATATGACTGGTTCCCAGGACCAGTAATGGGTGATTGGTTGAAGCAAAGGGTAGTATATTCAATAAATTATTCCTCATATCCTGATATGAGGAGTGAATTCCTTCCCTGTTCTCCAATGCTTTTGCTGGACTCTAGTGTCTGGCTACTCTTTTCCCTATAACACCAATCACAATCTGAAGCTTGGTGTTTATGCTGAAACCATGAGAAGCAGAATCAAAACCAGAATTCACTAGAGAAGGCTTCTTTTAGACTTGAACCCAAGTCAAATGATCAAGTAGTGAAGTAGGGATGCATGATTGTGTCCAGACCAGCAGGAAATGAATCATGGTTCTGTACTACCTGGAAGAGAGAGGAATGGAGGAGGAAGAGACACAAGAAATGGACAGCAAGTCTGTATTTTGGTCAAGCTGCCAACTTTTTTTTCTCAATAACATTTATGTAGCAAACAGGCAGGGTGAGGGTAGGATGCTGGAATGTCAGGTCTAGAAGCCTCTCTAGCAGACAGAAAAAGATTAAAAAGATACTGAGGGTCTGTGACTGTTAACTAACAGAAAGAATGCTAATTACTTTTGAAGCCTGGAGCCTGAAGATAAGGAGATACTGGGTTATTTCTTAGGCATGGCGCTTGCCTTAAGGAGCCTTCTGAATATCTTACTTAGCTTGTGAACTTAAGAGGGCTATAACCAAAATACAGGTCTTTGCTTCTGGCATGATGGTAGGGATATCACTTCAGCAAATATGCAGGGCTATGTAGGTGATCTCTGACCCTTACTCTGAATTCTTGCAGTTGGCCCATAATAAACCTCCTCCCATCATATTGTCACAGAAATGCCCTGAGTAGTGTGAGTTATGTCACTTTATGAAGAATAAATTGGTTACATTAGAGAGATTATATTGGAGGCTGAAGGTCCAGTTAGTTTCATCAGCAGCCCATAGGAAAGATGGAGCAGAGTGGATTTGGTCTGCCCATAACAAGAAGCACTAAGGGAAATGAGAATTATAATACGATTTTAAACATGGGAGAAAATCAGGAATTCTATGGGGTTCAGTCAAATTAGGAATATCAAAAGCAAAAGAGAATCCTGGGCACTAGCCTAGAGCATATGCAGACTAACAAAAAGATGGTAGGTCTATAAAAAGGAAGACAGGTACAGTCATAGATGTCTTTATAGTAACACTAAAGATGACATGCTCATTTCTAGACCCATGCATCAATAATACTGGACAGTTATTTCATCTTGAAAAGAACTTAGGGAGTCAATTTTCACCCACGGACTTAAAAGGAAAATGCTAACTTCCTGCATGAAAATTTATCTTCCAGTTCTGTTATATTTTTTCCTGGGCGGTGGGATCTCATAGGCTTTGGGATCTCATAGATCTCTCACAGAAATTACTGACCTAAGTGCAAGAAGGAGTGTTGCCTATTGATGAGACTGTTGGGTCTTCTCCTGTGACTAGTATACCAGTATACTGAGAAGTTAGGAGATATGTATTTTTAGGTAGAGACATTTTACCCTGCAGAGGATATTGGCATCATAAGTCAGATGTCTCTTTGCTTGGTGATTCTTTCTGGATAGTTATCTTTTCTTGTTTAGGCATCTAGATGTCTGAGATCTCTTGATTTTATAAAGATGGTCATTTTCCTGCAAAGACAAGAAAAGACCCCTGCCCAACTCTTATAAGCTTTTCTTTCAACCTGTAGTATTTTCATCTCTGTGGATGAGCTGTAATTTACGTTTATCAAGAGGTTTCTCCTTCCCAAGCATAGCTTATCTGCTGGTTTTCATTCTGAGGTCAATATATCCTTGGAATATTCTGATTGATTTAACTCAGAACTTTTCTCTGTTACCCAATGTATTTATGCAGCTGCTGTTTTATTCTCATTAACATTAAAAATTCAAGGTAAATAGATCATTATGCAATTTATTTTGGCTGTTTTTATCCAAACACATCCACCTGCCAAGTGTCATTCCTTTGAATACTTTTTGGGTTACTTTCTGGGAGTGGTTTTTGGCTTTAAAAAGAACAAGGACAGCATCTCCTTAGAATTCCCTTGTCTTGTAGCCATGTAATGAAAAAGGCGTTTTTTAAACCTTTGCTCTTGAAATGATAATTTGTTGTGAAATTCTGAGATGTTTAGCACATTTCCAATAAAAAATTTGTCATTTTTGTAATACCTTGTGCTAGAGGAAATGGCAGATCCATGTATAATTAGACATGTGTTATATATAATTAACGAAGTCCATTCCTGTTTAAATCTTGAGTCTGGATAAATACTAAAGTAAATTTTGTATCATCTGATAAAAATTTAGGGGTTTCAATACGCAAAACATCTCTGTGTATTATGGATAGATAACTATGGTGAAAGTTTTCTTAAAATCTCTTAGCATCATGAGAGTAGCATATTATTATGATATTTGCACAGAATTGTAAGGACTTTGTTTCACTCTACTTAAATTTTCTGACTTGTAACTTGTACCAATGTAGAATGTAGGGGATCCAGCTATTGCTGTGTTCCACACAATGCAAGGAAGGATCCAGTTAGTTCTCTTTAAAAGATTAATTTTCTCATGCTTGGCTTAGGTGTTATGAATTTCTTCACAAAAATTAGTAAAAGCTCTTTGCTTGGGTTCACAGTTTTCCTATAATCTGTTAATTTCAGCATTATAAAAAAATGCTATGATTTCTGCTGGGTCAATTCCTGCTAATTGACAAAGTCTCAGTTGTTCTATCATAATTAATTCACAGTCTTTTTCACATTTTTTGATATTTTGGTTGGTTTATTTTTTTCCACTTTCTCCCCTCCTCCCTTTCGTTTCCCATTCCCCAATCACCCTCCTACCTCCTGCTTCAGTCCTAAGAGAGGGCAGGGTACCCTGACCTGTGGGAAGTCCGAGGCCCTCCCACCTCCATCTAGGCTAGGAAGGTGTGCAGCTAGACTGACTAGGATCCCAAAAAGCCAGGTCTTGCAGTATAAACAAGTCCCAGTGCCATTATCAATGACTTCTCAGTCAGCCCCCATTGTCAGCCACGTTCAGAGAGCACGGTTTGATCATATGTTCTTACAGTCCCAGTCCAGCTGGATTTGTTGAGCTCCTTAATAGGATCAGGCACACTGTCTCAGTGGGTGGACCAAGCCTTCCTGGTCCAGACTTCCTTGTTCAACTTCTCCTTCCTTCTGCTCTTCAACTGAACCTTGGGAGCTCAGTTCAGTGCTCTGATGTGAGATGACCCTAGTATTCATCATGTAAAAAGATCTGACCACCACACAAGTGGAGTAGCTGGTACTGGTAATTCTACATGACCCATTAAGTGAACATCCATCTATCCACTTTACATAATTAACCAAATGACTGAATAAACCCTTACGAATAAGGATACACTTTTCAAATAGAAGATAATAATAAATAATGAGTGACCTTACCATGAATGCATTCCCATTGCAAATGGAAAACTGTTTTCAGAGTGACTTTCTCCTAGACAGTCTCATGGAAAAAGAGAAACCCAAGGAGTAAGAGAGTATGGAATATGGACACAAGCTCTCTATGGGAGTTTGAATGAAAATGATCTACCAATGAAAAGGTTACTAAATTCCTGGATGGAGACCCTGGTGGTGGTAGTGTACTCCTTTAATCCCAGCACTTAGAAGGCAGACATATCTGGATCTCTGTGAGTTTGCGGTCAGCATGGTCTATTAGACCTATGTCCAGGACAAGGGCTGATACACAGAGAAACTCTATCTCAAAATGAAATTCCTAGATGGAGATATTATCTGACATTATCTTAGGAATGGTTTACAAATTACAAAAAATAAAGAAAATAGTTAGCAGATGATTTACCTCTGTTAAAAGCCTGTTTTAGTTGATACTTTTAAGGTGTAATAATAATGTGGGCCACAAAAATCTGTAGATTGTCCTTGCAGAACTCAAAACCAAACTGAACGTAATTTTGTTAGACAACAGCCAGGGAAGCCATCCAACAATGGTGTATGAGACACAGGAATCAGGGGAAACTGTGGTGGCCACATGGGTGCTGCATGTATGTGGACTGGGAGCAAGCCATGGGGACCTGGGAGCCACAAGAACTTCTGGGGCACTGTAGGAAAGCATGTGGATGACATGTGGGTGGCAGCAATGGCGGGTGCAGCAGGAGAGGATGCTAAATTGAGACAAATCATAACTGGGAGTGCTAGTGCCTCCTCCAAACCCTGATAGCTAGGTTGAGTTCCAATTCCTAGAGCTGGAATTCCAATCCTTGCTCTGGCCTGATGTCTAAAAACCTCTGACAAATGGCTTTTTGGTGAATTTGTACCTCAAATTTGAGCACCAAATGTAAAATGATTTTTAAAAAGCTCAGAGATAGTAATAGGGGTTAAATATGAAGGTCAGAGAAGCAAAACAGCCAGCTACTGGTTCTTACCTCTACCTCAGTCCTAAGTGACCATCCTGCCTCCAGGAATCTCAGAATGAGACAGAATCTGAAAGTTGTCTCCTCTGCTTTATAATCTACTCTAGTGCTGGGATTAAGGGTAGTACCACAACTGCCTGGTTTCTAAGGCAAACTAGTGTGGCTGCTGGGATTAAAGGTGTCTGTCATTGCTAACTGGTCTGTAAGGCTGCCCATTGTATTTGTTTTACTTGTCTGATCCTCAGGTAAGGTATAGTTATTAAAGTACAAATGAAATGCCACTACACCTTTCAATGGGAACATGGTTCTGCTAGACATTGGTTAATAATGAATAGGATCTTTAGAGAATTAGAAACAAACACCATATAACCAGCAATAGATGAGTTGTATGGGAAAGGAGTGGGATTTTCAATTGGAATAGATTTTTTTGCATTTCCATGTTTATTGCCTGATACCACAGTTACACTATCTCTCCATTTGGATTCTCCGTCTGAAAGCCTGAGGCCCATAAAGTCCAATAAGATACCCTCAATGAATGGTGCTTCTACCTCTCACATTCCCACAGTCTTTATACTATGTGTTATTAGCATGCATCTTTTCCTGAAATGAAAGTGGGGACTTCCAATGAACCAGCTCAGCTAGGGTACTAGGATTGATGGGACAGGGACTCAGGAATAGGTGGGTAAGGAGTCAGTGAATGACAGACACAAGACTCAAAGGAATTGCATCTGAGCTCATCTTTACTAGGCATGAGGCTCATCATTTATACAGAAAAAAATGCTTAACAGCATGTATTGTTTTTCACATGATACAGATTATTCTTAGAATAATTATATCAGATACATGAGAATAGATTTTCATCAGACAGATGTCCCTGTTATGAGTATGCGATTGATCATGCTAGACATGGCTTGGCATTAATTTTGATATAAATCTTTATCTAGGTTATGAATTCATGGTATTTTTGAGCCAAGGGCAAGCAGTCTGGGTTAATAGTCAAATAGCCTACATGTTTTTATATTTCTGCAATATGTGCAGAAGAACTTCTTTTCTTCTCCTCCATGTTTCTAACTCCTTTTCAAACCTTTTCCAAAACTAATCTCAAGATGTTACAGGCATGTATCTCTCTCTTGCTATACTTATCCCATCTTTGCTGAATCTGTCTAAATTCCTTAATTAAATTTGCCTTTTGTTCTTTATTTACTAAGCACCACATTGTATCTGGAAACATTTTTCCCTTGAATGTTAACCCCTCATCTTTAATTAGCATCACATATTACTGTATATGGCAATGGTTCATCAGTAGACTCTGGAAACATAAACATACTATAATTCCTTCTAGAGGATATCAGACTGTAGTCCTTAGAATATAAGCAGGTAACGCCAAAATTCAAGGGCTCCAAGGCAGGAAGGACAGCACACACACCTTCTCTACAGATACTCTTCCTTGAAGATTGTCCCACATCATACATGAATGACCACGTAGATTCCACAGGAGATAGCATGACAGGAACTGAAGTTACATTAGTCAGAATTTTAAAAAGAAATTAACTGAGGTATTTTTAGCATTCTACAGTCTATGCTAACTAATGTAAATCTTGATGAACATTACAAGAGTTGTCTTGTGAGTAAACACTAGTAAAACATTCATTTCTCTCCTGAGGTTCCCATTCACATCACATCATACAATTTTTTAGCCACTTTGAAGCTCATGTGTTGAAATGTTTATGCTTTCTGGATGAGTTTTCTTGGTCTTTTCTCCTTAGAAAGATGCTCACTGATATTTTAAAATAGATTTTATGTTTTTTATAATCTTCTAATATCATAGATTGTTTGGCTTCAGTCTTGATTGTCAAACACCTGAGTCTTCAAGGGTGTGAAATCTATGTTATGCAGCATCTTTGCTTCCCACTATCTTGCAACTCAGCATATATTCAAGGAATTTTAATTAAATGTGCTTTTTACAAATTCGGGAAACATAAAAGTTTATGGTTTTTGTCATTTTCCCCCTCCAGAGATCCTACAATTATCTCATAAGCCTGTGAGGCCCCATGAATATACCTGAACCTCCTAATCACTCTTACCAATAGGGAATTCCCAAATCCCCATTCACTGTCCAACCAGCATCTTGTATTTTTCTTCCTGGTCCCTCGTTATTGAGGCCTCCCCAAATTACGAGCACAGACTTTCAAGGAAACTCTACTTTTCTCACTAACCCAGCAGAACAATACAATGAACGATTTTTACAACTTTTACTCTGTGAACATCTCTATTAAGGAACATCATAAAGTCACACTTGCCAATGCCCCACTGTTCTGTCTCAGGCCATCTTGTTAAGAGTCTATGTAATTATTTCTTTACCAGTCATTGATCCTTCAGTGCCCCATGTGTCAAAGAAGGATAAGTGGTAAATTTTTATTTCTTCCTGGCCCCTGCACTCTTCCCCAAACTCAGCCATCACCCTTTACCCTGCACATCTGGATTTCTACATTTCCAATATCCCCAATGTGCTACTTTCAGCATGTCTGTTGTCCTTAGATGGCTAAGATGATCCATTTAGTTACCTAGATATACTCACTGTACTCTTGCCATCTCCCTAAATATCATCCAGTGAGGAACGCTGCCTGTTTTGATCATTTTTAGAACCTAGAATATGTGTTTTGTGATTAGCACTAAAACAGACCACTCACCATGAACTTGCGGCTTAGTTCACTTTTTCTTGTCATCATTTTAAAAAGATAATTTATAGAGATGAGATGGTATGTCATGGGTGTGCATGAGAATTAAAAAATGGGTTTTGGTCAGTTTTATGATCAGATTTCTCTGAGCTTTCAGGTGTCTAGTTAGAGGTGCAGTTGGTGGAGTCTTGGGGATTCTTAGTAAAACATGAAAAGCTCATGAGACTCCTTGGAAGCACCTTCCAGTAACTATAACAGAACTGGGTCGTCCTAGCATGAGGGAAGGGGCTGGAGTGGTTTTCATGCACTTAAGGTGGTAGTAGTTTCAACATCTACTCTGCTGATGTCATGAAGATCTGATTCACCCTCTCCAGAAACAAGGACAAGAACACTCTGTACCCGGAAATAGTCAATCTCAGGTCTGAGGACACAGCCATGTATTACTGTGCGAAGTACACAGTTAGTGAATACTACTGAAAGCTCACATGCAAACCCTCCCCTCATGTATCTACTGACCAGCAGGGGGCACTAAGAACACAAAGAGCTCTGGGTTACAGAAGAGCCTGTTGAGAGAGGCAAAAAGGGCCAGTCACCTCTTTGTGCTGCTTCTCCAAATCACACTCAGTATTCTCTCTACAGGTTTGGTGTGTAGCAATCTTTTAAGTGTCCAAATTTTTATTTAAATTTCTGTGTTTTAGTTTGAGAAATGTTTTTGTATTTATTTTATTCATTTTTATTTTATAAAATTGTATTTATATGTATGTATTTATTATACTGTTTTTCTTTCCTCTCTCTTTCTCCTTCTATCCCCGCCCCCATGTATGTGTGTATTTTTGTACATTTTGATATGTGATTCATTCATCTATCAATCTGCATCTTATTTTAAAGACAAGCTGTATCACATAGCCTTGTTGCCAGATGCTGTTTGTTTATTTCCCAGTCTCCCAGACTCCCAAACTAATCACACAGGAACTATATTATTGAAATCACTGCTTGTCCAATCACTTAAGCATGTTGATAGTTAGCTCTTATATCTTTGGGGTTAACCTATTTCTATTTACATTATATTTTACCACAATGATCATTCCCTACTGGCAAGATTCTGGCAAGTGGATCACATCTTTCTCCTCTGGCAGCTACATGGAAGCTCACTAACTCTGCCTACTGTTGCTATATATATATCTCTTCCAGCCTGGCTATATTCTGTCAAGTCTTTGATCAAAAGCACCTTATTTATTAACCAAAAAGAGCAACACATAGACAGAAGAACTTCCTGCACTATGGCCTGTATATCACAAATGGTTAGACTAGTTTTAGTGAGTTCCAGTGATTATGCTGTCTCCACATTCCACACATTTCATGAATGCAAAAACTTGTTGGCTGACACACAGCCCTTTTTGTAGCCTTGAAGACTACATAATTAAGATCCCAGTTGAAGATTCTGCTTCAACAAGAACCTGAACCGCAGAGCTATTTCCATTGCTCCATTTAAGTTGCTTTTTAAATTGAGGATGTACTCAGACATGAACAAAATGAAAACTATCACAAAGCATGGAAGTGTTTCTTTGGTGACCAGCATCAGATCTGAAAGAAACTGGAGATTGTCAACCCTAGACTCAGGACAGTTCATAACCACATGTGAGTTCAGAGGACCCTGTGACCTGTTTGTCTCCATGACCACTACACCACCCACACAGAATCATGGATGCATAACTCAAAATAATGTATTTACCTAGTGGTAGTGGCACACATCTTTAATTCCTGAACTCAGGAGGCAGAGGCGGGCTGATCATTTGATTTTGAGGTCAGCCTCTTCTGCAGAGCCAGTTCCAGGTCAGCTAGAGAAACCCTGTCTTGAAAAAAAACAACAAAAATGTCTTTATTAAAAAATTACTCATCTAGCATTAGGAGTTAATTTGATGGAAGATTTCTTGTGTAGTATAAATGCTGTTTTGACTAAATAAGAAACATTTCAAGTGTTAATTCCTCATTTTGATTAATTAATGCTATGTTTGAATCATCACTATTTCCAGTTAAATGTTAGGATACCTTTTGTCATGAAAAGTACTGTCTCATTTTTTTTTCTCTAGAAAAACTCACTTCAATCACTTCTCTGAGATTCAATCCACAGGACACCACATAGATCAGGGAACATAGTGTCATCCAGAATAGGATGTAGGAGAGAGAGGGTACTGGGATGTATCAATATTATCAAGCTATATTATGAATGAACATGATATTTTAAGTGGAATGAATGACATTAAAATAATATGGTGACATACATATATCTGTTTGCTCTAGTATATCTGCCTTTGTGTAGGTTTGACTCTGTTGTTATTTATCTGTCTGTTCTATGTCTTGGATTTTATGTGTTTGCTTAAGAGAAGCATATTTTCTCATATGATGTTAATAGTTTTCATTACAGGGGTAATGATAAGGTGTCAGGTGCTCTGTGAGACTTGGGAGATTGACTTCACAGTTGGGGCTTCCCTTCCCATTATAAAGACTCTAAACACAATCCAGATCCACTTTCTGCCTAAGATCCAAATTGACAATCAGAACATCAATCAGTGAGAGCACAACTCAGTAGCCCCTGCTGTTGTAATAGGGGGGAGAGGGGTGCGTGTTGTTTGTTCCCCGCACCCAGCTTCCAAGCCCCCAGCCACTGGCCCGCTCAGCTGCTGGCTGCACCCGAAATAACCATGTGACAAACTGGATTCATTTAAACTCTGCCTGACTTATTATCATTAGCCTTTTCCCGGCTAGCTCTCATAATTAAACTAACCCATTATAAAAGTCTGTAAGTCACCACGTGGTGACTTACAGGAAAGGTCTAACCTGCATCCATTTGCGATGGTGGCTTGGGGATTCTGCTTCTTCCTTCTTCTCCTCCCAGAACTTCTGTTCTGTCTACTCCGCCCACCTAAGGGTTGGCCTAACTATAAGCCAGGCAGCCCTTCATTTAACCAATCAAAACACAGAAATACAGGTGGACCCTCCCACACCCTGCCTTTCTCAGTTCAGTGTGTTGCAGACAATGTGTTTTTCATGTGCATAGTATATTCTTAATTTTTACCATTTCATTCAAGTATGTGGTGTTGAATATAAGTAGGTAGTTACCTGCATGTTTTATGAATCTTTACAGTTCACAATGATTTCATTATTTAATGTACTCTAGATTGTGGATGGTAACTGAAAGCTGGGAAGGAAGTTTTTTCCCCTGGCCTCATTTTATTTTTTTGGTTTTATTTGTTCTTCCTACTCTACATTCTGAACATTGATGATCAAAATATTGATCCTATACTTTTTTTTCTGCTGTGTGCATTCATAACTGCTGGTTATCAAGTAGAACTTGGAGAGGTTGGTGTTTGTTTTTGAGTGTTATAATCAAAACATTATTTTCTGATGTAAAATGTGATATTTTAAAGAATGGGAGGTCTAGGCTAGTTCTGAGTTATAGTAATTGCATTCCATCTAAACGGGATTAAGTTTAAGAACCAAGTTCAAACTAAAAAAATTATCAGAGTTGTATACACAAAAATATCATTTCTCACATTAATACACTTAAAACAAGCCATCTTATGACTGGAAAGAAATGACAGTTCCTAGAGTAGTCAGGGAACATGAATGTTTTAGAGTGGGAATAAGTATACAGTAAGTGAGAGGAGTTCTGCTCTTGCTTCCCATAACAATCAGCTCTACCGAGGTCTGCAGCTTCCATGACTTGCTTCTAAATAACTTTAAACTATGAGCTCCACACATAGAAAGGGAAATGTTCAAATGAATGAAAGCACAGTGTATATTTGCAAATGGGTGTAGAGGTCACAAGTTGATACTCAGTGTATTCCACAGTCAGCATCTACCTTATTTTTTGAAGGTCTCACACTAAACCTGAAGTTCAGTAGTGTCAGATCGAATGGTTGAATATCAATGCCAGAGAAGTTCCTTTCACTACCATTTATTGTCAATATGAAAATGAATGTCAAGAGTCTGGTCCCAAAATTGGCTGCAAAACGATGCCTGTTAGGGATTTGGTCAAGTTGTGCAAGAGGAAAGAGGAAAGACATGGAAAGAGACGAGGGAAGAAAATAATGATCAGAATTTATTATATTAAAAATCTTTTTAAGGTTTTAAGAACTCTGTATGAGATGGTTGGGAGTGAAGGTGCACAACTTTGATTCAGTCACCATGGAGACAGTAACATGGTTCAATATCAGCTTGGCCTACATAGTGAGATCAAGCCAAAAAGAGTGGCTCTGTAAAAAAGATAGGAAGAAAGAAATTCAGCCCCTCTGCTTATGAATAAGTATTTCTATCTGTGGATGTGGTAGTATTGGTCGATTGGTCGTGGTGGTGTTAGTGGTGTGCGTGTGTGTGTGTGTGTGTGTGTGTGTGCATGTGTGTGTATGCATCAGTGTCTATGTATATGTTTGGATGTGTAATTATATTTGTGACCATATCTGTAAGTGTGATTCTGCATGAGTGTGATTGTGTGTGTTGCTGAGTGTAGCTGTACCTAAAAGTGTAACTGTATGTGTGACTATGGTTGCAGTTGTACACATTGTCACCACTCTCAACCCATTCTCTCATCAGAAATATTTTTAACTATCCCAGTCTGCTACCTATTGATGTTGTCAGCAACATGAAAAGAAAGGGTTTGTGTATTCTTAAATATTACAGACCACCATGGAGGAAAATTGGGCTAGGAAATCAAGACAGAAACCTGAAAATGGGAACTGAATCAGATATCAAAAATAAACTCATTTCATAGAAGTCTTCTCCATGGTTGTGCAGCCTGCTTCCCTATACAATGCACAAACACCACCTGCCCTTGGATGTCAATGCCTACATCTGTCTTGACCCTCTTTCATCAGTTATTAATCAAGACATAACATCATAGACTTGATTGCATAACAATATAGTGTAGGTATTTTTTCCAAATAAGGTTCCTTTTTCCATGATGACCCTAGATTATATCATGTTAAACAATTCTGACCACCACACAAGTGGACAGGCTGGTACTGTTAATTCTACATGACAAATTAAATGAGTATCCATCTATCCACTTTACATAATTAAACAAATGACTGAATAAATAGTTAAGAATAAGGATACACCTCTCACATAGACAATAATAGTAAATAATGTGTGACTTTACCATGAATGAATTCCCTTTGAAAATGCTGTTTTCCCAGTAACTTCCTTCTTGAGAGTCTCATGGAAAAAGATAAACCCAAGGAGTAAGAGAATATGGAATATTACCACAAACACTCGGTGGGAGTTTGAATGTAATTGGTTCATGTAATATTAAAGGGAGGGACACTTTTAAGATGTGTGGCATTGCTGGAGTGGGCACAGCCTGTTTGGAGGAAATGTGTCACTTTGGAGGGTAGGCTTTGAGGTTTTCTATGCTCAGGATGCTGCCCAGTCTCTCAGTTGACTTCTTATTCCTTGCAAAATGTGGGACTCTCAGCTATTCCTCCAGCACCATGACTTCCTGCATGCTGCCATTCTTCCTGCCATGATGAGAATGGTATGAACTTCTGGAGCTGCAGGAACGCTTCCTAAATTATACAGGCTCCTTATAACAGCTGTAGTCATGGTGTCTTTTCACAGAAACGGAAACCTACTTAGACGATATCTCTGAAGTAACTAAGGACAAAAGTATTTGAATAAGTGAATTTATACCTTGTACCCGAATATAATGTGAGAAATGTGCAATTATTTTTGAGATACTCCTTTCCAAATTACTGTAACCACAATGAAAATATCAAACAAACCCAAGATGAAACATACTAAGCATAATGTCTGAAAAAATCTTTTTATAACACTGAAGCATTCGAAAAATTCAGGGAAGATTGAACTCATACGGTACATGATGATCAGTGCTTTCATAGGATGGCTGTCTGCTTAAAGTGAAGAGCAGTTTCTACCACTGCAACTCATAGTAAAAAGTGGAAAGACTATGCATAAAGAAATAATGGGCACAAATTGTGACGTCTTTAATGCCAAGTTAGACAGACATTTCCTGAGTCTTGAATGAACAGATTAGTTTCAGCTCTGCACTTCTCTTCCCTGGTTATTTGCATTAACAAGGCACAGGAAAAGACACTGGAAACTCTTGTTATCTATGTCTTGACTATCATTCTAGTCACAGGTTCCCCATGCCTATATCTGCCTTCCAGTCCACTTTTTGTCATCATTTAGTGTTCTCTGTCTTGTTATTACTTCAGTGAACATAACCCTCAAACCTGGCTGCATGCTGTTGTGTTTTATGAAGTGTTATGAGTAGCTGAGCTTCCCATAACTTACAAAAGCAACAATCATATTTAGGAACCTGTGTTTGGCTACAAGCAGATGAGAGTGACAGAGAAGGATATAAAAGTACATAGATAGACTGACGTAAATCAATGGGGAAAAAACTAATGTCCAGGTAGGATGTTCCTAAGTGAGAAGGTAAAATTTAGCCTAATAAGATGGGACCAAAAGTAGTCTCATGATTTTCTTATAGATAAACCTGTGAAATCACATGTATGAAATGTGTGTGAGCTGCTTCCTCACAAGTTATTTCCTGAGAAGTTATAAGAATGAGACAACACCAGAGACACCAAGAGAAATAATTTTAAGTAGTTCCTTAAACAGGATTTCTGATCACCAAAACTAACAATATCATTTAAATTCTCTACTGAAAGTTAGAGAGTTACATAAATACACTGAGAACCTGGTATCCTCCTCTGCCTGCATTGAATGAATGTGGACTTAGTTAATGTAAACACTTCCATGTTTTGCTTCTAAGGCCTGTACTGTATGACTCATAATATTTCCTGTTTCTGTGGAATTGGAAATCCAGGCAGCAACACGGAAATGTTCCTGAGGTTCCTGAGGCAAATTCAGTACCTCTAAGAACAAAAAGCACATTTCAGTTTCCTGGAGGAGAAATTGGAAATATTGCCTGTGCTTCCTTTTATGCTCTCTGAAACCTCCCCCAATGCAAAGCAGTTCTCAAGCTCAGGAAGAAATCCAAGGCCAAGCTGAGAGGCCCCATCTCCTTCTGACTAGAGCCTCCAACACAGCATGGCTGTCCTGGTGCTGCTCCTCTGCCTGGTGACATTTTCAAGCTGTAAGTGCTTCTGGGTTTCAGGAAAGAGACCCAGGTTTTTCATCTATGGATTATATGACTGATGGTGATGTTGCTTGTCCCTAGGTGCCCTGTCCCAAATACAGCTGAAGGAGTCAGGACCTGGCCTAGTGCAGCCTTCACAGACCCTGTCGCTAACCTGCATTGTCTCTGGATTCTCACTAACCAGCTATCATATATACTGGATTCGCCAACCTCCAGGAAAGGGTCTGGAGTGGATGGGAGCAATATGGAGTGGTGGAGGCACAAATTATAATTCAGCTCTCCAGTCCCGAATCACCATCACCAGAGACACCTCCAATGGCCAAGTTTTCTTAAAACTGAACAATCTGCAAACTGAGGACACAGCCATGTATTACTGTGCCAGAGACACAGTGAGAGAACTCCAGTGTGAGCCTGCACAAAAACCTCCATATGGAGACACTCAAGACCAGCAGGGGGCATTGGGGAACAAAAGGGTCTCCCAAGAGCAATATGTCATTGCTTAATAAGATAAGAAGTTCTAGACTATGCTGAATGAGAATATGTTTCAATATTAGAATCCGTGTCTTCCTCTTCCAAACACAAATAAGAAAAAACATTCTCTAGAGTCGTCTCTTCACTGTCATAGTCTAATAAACTTCCTATTTGTTCAGATACTATAACAAGAAGCATTGCCCACAAGCCCTATAAGCTAACAATCTGCTTCATGTTATTAGACAGAATGACATATAAGTTTATATGTTTTACATACACAAACATATATACATACATATTCATACATTTTCTTATGTATGCAGATATTTTAAAGGAGTCAGCAGTTATGACACTTGTTGAATGTTAGGTTCAGTTATAAGCTAGAGAACTTTAAAATAGCTGTAATTTGTCCTCTTTGTTTTTGCACCTGTGATAGAGAAAACACAGCTTCCCTAATTTAAAGTAATTTTCCCATAACACCCTGGAAACTGAAATACACATAGTTTCTGTCTACACGAAAAAGGTCCCATAATATGATAGAATTGATTATTGCTTTTGACTGATCCCATTTTATGCATTTGCATCTTGGGAAAAATTAGTTCTCCCATCAGACTTATAAGCAGTGGTTCCTCAGGCTAAACGAATAATTATTGTTTGGAGGTCTGTCTAACTTTAAAACTGACTTTCTCCATATATGAAAACACGATGTGTTCTTATTAACTTTAGTAAACTATCATATAACTCATTATTTGGGATAATCCTTCCCAACTAACTGATCTTCTCACTCTACACTGTCCAAACCATGATCAGACTTCCCTAATTTTACTTTTCCTAAGATGAGCTTCTTAAGTTGCACAGGGTAAGTGGTCATTTTGTCCTCTTGATTTTGGCTGTTACTGATACAGGCACTCCAGGTTCATGCAGATTGATTTGATATTTCAACTGTTGACAACTGAGCTGCAGCAAACATAAAAGGTAAGGTTGTCACTGCTCATCTGAGCATTCAGGAAGCAGCTCAGAGATTCAGAGAGCATACTGTTCTTGCAGGGAAACAGTTTCAATTTCTGGCACCCACAATGTTTAAATCATACCTACTTGTGAGCCTGGAGAACCCATGGTCTCTATTTGTCCAAATACACACTACACTACTCACATAGATACATACACACATAATTAAAAACAAATTATTTCATTTCTCATCCACTGTTGAGAGTTAACCCAATGTGTGTGCTCCATAGTTTATATGAGGCTTTGATACATACAGAAAATTTCAAAAAGTATTCCTCGTGTGGATTAATAAATATTGTTTTTGAAATACCACTACTCCTTGTAAAAGGTTAGGGCCTTTAACTCCTAAACTTTTTGTCTCATCCTAAAGTCAGTCTCATTTTTCTACACAAATGTATCTCATTTCTATCACTTGTCTGAAATTTAAGTCTGAGAATAGCATATAGATATAATGCCCCCATGAAAAGACATTTTCCTGTATATCATCTTTTGGTTCTTTCATCTTGGCCAATGCATGTGGGCAGAATAGGTTCCATAAAACTAGCATCTTTGATCAACATAAAAATTAAAGCCAAAAAATGAGTTGCCTGTAACCAATAATTCAAGACCCATTTACTAAAGAAAAAAATTGAATCACAGTGCTATGAGGATGGAAAGAAATGGGCCCCGTGCCTTGTGAAAGGGCACATGGTTCTGTTCCGTTACATTACTCTAAAGAAGTTGGGATGAACCACAAGAATTTTGTATAAAAGAACACATGCCTAACATTCTGACTTCTATGTGGGGATCCGAAGAAAATGACATTTTCAATTAAGATTGTTGCATATCATTTAACATTTCCACATTCCACTGTTATAGTGGCTCTCACTGCTGGACTTTTTATAATTGAAGGCTGAGGTATCAAATTTCACAGTGATGCCCACAATTAATTATAATTGTCGTTATCACACCCCTATAATATTCACTTAATTGTTTTCATTATGGCAGTAGTCCAAAAATAAAAGTAGGCACAAAAGTTACATTGGTGATATTTCTGTAAATTATTAAATTAACGTGACCATATAATCATTTATGCATTCAAATATCAGCATCCTGCTAAGTTTTCAAGTGAGTAAACACATATGAAAATAATTATACTGTAAGACAGGAAAAAGGAAAATATTCATTCTTCCCTTGAAGCCCCTTTCATAATTACCTCATATGATTATTTTAGGGAACATGGGGCATTTTTATTCACAACAATTATGCTCACTTGATGAATTTGCTGCATTAATCACTGACCACTGACCTTTGTGGCACGTGGATATATATTGACTGATTTTTTTCTAATTGAAGCAGACTCTTCTAGTCAGTGTGATTTCCATTCCAGTAGATTAATTTTCTAAAGCTCTCACATTCATCTTCTGTCTTCAGGCATAAGGAATACCTCTTATACAATATCTTTTTGTATCCCATGGTATTTTAAATAAGCACAAAGTATGTACCTGTTAAATTTATTTATTAATAAATTTATTTATTAAATAAATTTAATAGATACATGGAATATAAAAATCTTCATGTTGCTATTGTCCACCTGCAAGACAACCTCCAACTGCTCCATAAGCCTCGGTAACAGAGATAACATCTCTAAATCTCTTTGTTGACACTTTCCAATGGAAAATTCTAAAATCTACATCTACTGTCCACAACTTGGTGCACTCAAACATAAAGCCCTAGAATTTGTCATTTAATTATGCACAGAAATACTTGTATTCAGAATGAAATGTAGGATGTGGACACTGGGTCCTATTTGCAGGCTTTATCAGAGAAGACCATGCTGTAAATATTGGGCTGCAATTTGGTCAAGGTTAGGCACCAGTTTCTACAATTTAGAGACAGTCCTGTTTATTTATATGAAGAAAACTTATCCAGCAAATTTGAAATATAAAGTTTGGATTTTACTTGACAAAATACATTCCGTTTCTATTAAACAGACAAGACATAACATTTTGTAGTTATATATTTGGTAACTGCTAACCCCTCACTTTTCTCAAAAAGGAAGCTTCTGCTTGATTTAAGTTAAAATGATTTTCATAATTCTTAATTTCTCATCTAAAATATATTTAAAACTGTTAATTGTTGCCATGTTCACTTTAATTTTATCATCTTCTTTTCTTCCATCTATATAAAAATAAAAAATTGTTCTTTTATTTTTATTATTTTATTGTTAAAAGAAAAATTTACAATTACTCCCCTTGTCCTAGGCCCTCCTGCTACCCCAACATCCTCCCCCTGCTTCCTTAAGATGGGGCAGGATACCCTGCCCGGTGCAAAGCCTAAGGCCCTCAAACCTCCATCTCAGTCTAAGAAGATATGCATCAATATAGATTAGGTTCCCAAAAAGCCAATACATGCAGAAGAAATAGGACCCTGTGCCATTATCATTGGCTTCTCAGACAGCCCCCAATGGCAGCCACCTTCAGAGAGTCCGGTTTGGTCATATGCTCATTCACTCCTGGTCCAGCTGGATTTGATGAGCTCCCAATAGATCAAGCAACTGTTTCAGTTGGTGGGCCAGTCCCTTGCGGTCCTGACTTCCTTGCTCCTCTTCTCCCTCCTTCTGCTCTTCAACTGGACATTCAGAGCTCAGTCCCTTGCTCTGATTTGAGTGTGGGTCTGTGCCTCTATCTCCATCCATCATACGAAATTTCTATGGAGACGATCAAGATATTCAACAATATAATTATGGGACAAGGTCAGTTCTGGCTCCCTCTCCTCTGATGCCCAAGTACGTAGCTGAGAACATCCCTGGGAACACAGGGGGTCACCTCCAGAGACAAGTATCTTGCCAATTTTAAAATGACTCCCTTGATGTAGATATCTTATTCCCTTCTACAATATCCACCCTTCCTCCATCTTCACCCTCCCCAGGCTCTCCACACTTCTTCCTTCTCCCTTCTACCACCCTCCTTTTCGCCTACCCCCACCCCCAACCCCTACATGCACCCGCATCCCCACACCTGTGCTTCCAACTTCCGACTGGCGATCTTGTTTGCTTCCCAATTCCAGGATGATCTATATATGTTTTTCTTTGGGTTCGGCATGCTATGTGGCTTCTCTAGGCTTGTGAACTATAAGCTTAATATCCTTTGTTAATGGCTAGGGTCCACTAATGAGTGAGTACATACCATACTCATCTTTTTGTGTTTGGGATATCTCACTAAGTATAAAGTTTTCTATTTCCATCCATTTGCATGCAAAATTCAAGGTATCACTGTATTTTCCCGCTGACTAGTATTCTAATATGTATATATTCCACACTTTCTGGATCCATTCTTCCATTGAGGG
>JAQHUG010000873.1:96063-115605 GCA_028555095.1 Dicrostonyx torquatus | reverse complement strand
CTCTGAGAATAATCACAATTATATATCTACCATGTTGTCATATTGTTAAAGTGACACAAGAAAAAACTAAACAAATTGACTATTTCTAGAAGTACAAAGAGGTTTAAATAGGCAGGAGACAATTAAATTATATTTCTGTGATCACTTGTCCATGGTAGTGAACAAGTGAATATAGCTTTGGAAACAAGTTCCAACAACCGCAGACAAGACAATTCTTAGTAGATGATTCCTTGTTTGCCTGTTTTTTAAATTTTTATTTTAAAGTATTTTTCATTTATTTTACATACCAACCACAATTTCTTGCTCCTTCTATCCTCCCACTTCCCCCATTCCTCCTCTATTTGACACACCATGCTCGACTCAGAAAGAGTAAGGTATCCCAGGGGGAGTCAATAAAGTATGGTGTATCAATGATCTTGGTTAGTTGAAACTAATTTAAGGACAATTTTGTTTATATCTATAATCTATATTTATCTACTCTTGATTAAGATACTGTGACTATGTTTTTCATTTAAAAATGCAATGTATAATTAATAAATATAGGTTAATAGATAATCATCTATAATAGTCAAACTTGCAGTCATGTTAGATTTTCTAGGTGAACAGATATGTATTTCAGTTGAATAGGCATTTTTTCAAACCTTTCAAAGACTAGGAATATGGCTTTTAAATGTTTTAAAAAGTTAGGACTTTCTATGACAGTGAGACACATCTGTTCCTGGCAGCACCAATAACTTCAAGAGGATGATGGGCATTAAAAAGGCTCCTAATTTATTTGGTTAGCCATTTGGGCAAGAAACTGCTCTTGCCTGTACTGCTTGATGAACTGGATATGCAGGACCCACAGAGAAATGACTGCTGAACTTGACTAATGGTGAGACGGTCTTTTGGGTTCCTGCTTCATGAAAGAGTTTGTAAAACATTCTGCAGGATACAGAAAAATGTGACTGACAAACTGCCAGTATAGGCAGTACTGCGTTTGAAATGTCCTGCTTCGTGGAAAAGTCTGCTGGATATGATGGGCCTGTAGGCTGAAGACGGATGCCTCAAAGGTATGAAAGATTTCCAGGCAGTAAGATGTCTCTGTCAATTCTAGAGTTTTGGAAGATGCTTAAAACCTACTTCCTGTTTACTTGGGTAGTATTATATCCTTCTGGAGTCTTTGATGGAGTTGAAGAATGTAGAGTTATAATTACAGTTTTCATTAGATATGATAAAAGATAAACTAGATATAAATATTATAACTGTAACTCTTGCTTGATACCTGTTTTGTTGTATGTAATTTTTCTGTGTTAAAGTTAAAACCTGATCCTTCTATTACTTTCATTAGAAGTGTGAGATATTACATATTATTTATTTCAAGTAAAAATATTGGTAATTTGTTACAATAGTCCCAGTGATCAATTAATAAAATTTCAACACAGAGAACAAAAAGCTTCTCTGATTGATTTGATTTCCTGGTTCAATTATCCAGTGATTCATAGGAAGAGACAGACGATGCTTGTATCTTATTAAGAAAGCACAGAAATTCCCTTAATGTAACATGAAGCTACCGGTGGCTGTAAAATACATATTGATGACTGCTGTGTTCAGTTCCTCTCAATCTCTGCTGATTTTCATGTACCCACAGTACAGCCTATTATAAGTGTTCTTGAAAATTCTGGCCACAACCTGTGTAGATATCAGTTACAATCAAGATATAGCATGTTTATGTGGGTTTTAACTCAGTTACAGGGTCTGTTGATTCTCTGCGTTCTGTGTTAGAAGCAGTAATTCTGGGGATATATCCAATCATAGTGGTCATTGCTGCTTGGTATTGAGGAAAATTCTATGAGAATATTTATTTATTTTGTTTGTAGCTGAGTTGAATTTTCCAATCTAAGGAGCTACATGTAACATCTTGATGAATCAGTCTCTATCCTCACTGTTGACAGCTCTAGGATACATTCACCATCATATGTCAGGTTGCTGATCTTGAGAGAAAACTGTGTGCCAGATCCAGTGCCACTAAACCTTGATGGAACCCCTTCTGCCAAGCTGTTTGCATAATAGATCAGGAGCTTAGAAGGGTTCCCTGTTTTCGTCTGGTACCATGCTAACCAGCTATCAATGTTCTCACTTGACTGGCATGTGATGGTGACACTGTCTCCCAGAGATGCAGACAGGGAGGTAGGAGACTGGATCATTTGAATGTCACATCTGGCACCTGAGATGGGAAAATTGAAAACAAATTCATAATTAATTCTGTTATAAGAGAACTTTTCTGGACACCAGACAACAATGACTACACTCAACTGAACAATTTTCAGTTTCTAATGCTGTCTTCTTTACCTGTAAGCCAGAGCAGCAGCAAGCCCAGGAGCTGGTTGGGGGCCCTCATGTCTGTGCTGTGTCCTGTGTGTGTGAGGCTGACTCCAGCACAGGGTGTGACCTGACTATGAAGAATTCCTCAGGGTAGGACTGTGATCTGGGCGTATGCAAATCAGCAAGAGCTGGACACAGACACGGGATTGGTCAAGTGACTCAGTATAGGCTTGTGGTCCGACTGTGTCTCAAATCAGAGAGGTGGGACAGGTTTATTTGTAGGAATATCCTCCTCTTTGAACAACAAAGAACACCATCTCACTATGAGTTACAACTTATTTTGATTTCTGTCATGTTCAATGTAGAAGAGGCTTATTATGTTTTCCTCCAGGGCAGGGTCTGTCAGATATGGGACATTTCTAGAAAGCATGTAAATGGTCACAGGTCCTTTTGTGGGTAGGCACAGATGTTATTGAGGCCATGCAGCTTCTCTTTTATCCCTGTTTGTTTATTAGAGTGCATTTTGATTACAATATTTTAACCTGTTTCTTCCTCGAAACCCTCTGAAATATCCCTCGTTCAAATTTTTGGCCTTTTTCATTATATTGCATGAATATATATATATATATATATATATATATATATATATATATATATATATATATATATATATAATAGGTTCTAGAGTCTGACCTCATTGGGAGTAAAGATGTTGTGAACTTAGTGAGATTTTCCATGAGGAGTTGAATGGAAAGGATTTTACATGAGCAGGTAAACACTCTGTAGAAAATAGTGATAAGGCAGGGTGAAAAGGATACCCAATCAGTAACTGAAAATGGTGAAAGCCACATGAGAAGTGACAGAAGGAATAGGTATGGAGATTTGTTAAAAGAAAAAAAACTTCCTGACAAATCAATGATGCTACTGACTCTATATACTGACTCTATAATTTGCTGTCATAGAGTTTGTATTGAGGGCTATAACAAGTAAGCAAAAAAGATAAAACTATTGTGCCCTGACTTAATTCTACACATTTATATATCTCATATAATGACACCATATATGTGTGTTTTTATTAATCAATAAAATCATTTTCACAGAGTTCCAGAAACTGTAATTTATTTCACAGCTGGCTAGAACTGCCATAAAAATACAGCTAATATGCAAATGTTTCTCCTTTAGATTCTGTGCTGAACATTACTGGAAAGTTGTATTAAGTTTAAGAAAATTTAAAATATATGAAAGTTTTCCTTGCATGTATAACACATCTGGTACTCAAAGAAGTCAGAAGATGGTTATCCATCTCATGGGACGGAACAGGTTTCAAGCCATCATGCCTGCAGGCACTGGGAACTGAACAAGGATCATCTGTAAGAACAAGATGTGATCATAACTTCTCAGCTATCTTTTCAAACAGTCCCTAAAAATTATAATTTTCATTGACTTTCATTGACCTTTTTGCAAACATGTATTTACATTTATAATTTTCCCATTTTGATTTTCTGTCTTTTTATCTCTCCCTAACTACAAACTGATTTTCACATTCTCTGATGCATTTCAAAGAAGTACGGCACAGAACATTCACATATAGTGATTATGTGAAATATATTTATTTCCCCTAGACTGGCAGAAGATTATCCATTGTTAGGTAAAATAGTAGTAACGTTGCTGTGGAAGACTATAGTAATATTTCATTTGTATTTTAATAGATAGAGCTTGCTTGAATTCAGAAAAGTAAAACAGTCACACTGGCTAGCCTTACAGACAAGGCAGCAATAATATACACTTTTAATCCCAGTAGCCACACCAGCTTGCCATAGAAACCAAGCGGTTGTGATGCACACCCTTAATCCCAGAACAAGAGAGGGTTATAAAACAGGAGGAGACAGCTCTCAGTCTAGTCTCATTCTGAGATTTTGGAGGCAGCTTTGCCTTTTTGGTATGAGGTAGAATTAAGAGCCAGTGGCTGGCTGATTCTCTTTTCTGACCTTCAGGTTTAACTTCAATTTCTGTATCTTTGTTTTTATTTACTGTGCTTCAGAAGACATTCTTTGCGTGATGCACTGGCCCCACACCTGAGTGAACCAACACAGAAACAGATTTTATGTCTTATTCTCTAGGAAAACTTCAAAAGGAACATGTGTTTTATGGATGGATTGCCACAGCATCTAAGTTCTATCAGGTGGTGACCTCTACTTCACAAAATTTCGTTTTCAGTACTTTCTACAGGTATTATTGGACAGAAGATATGATAAAATAAAGAGAAATTGGTCAGACTTACACCACCACAAATCATTCTTTTTTTCCACAGTCCTCTGGAAGTCAATTGTCTTTGGTCAAATAACACTGTGGTCCATCTGTTGTATGATTAATTCCTGAACTGCTTTTTAAACCTCCATAGTATCTATAATGTATTATTTATAAAAGTAAGTAAAATGTTCTGAGAAACAGCTACAATCATTTCCAAAGTGGTTGCACAAGTTTGCATTCCCACCAACAATGGATGAGTGTTCCCTTTACTCCACATCCTCTCCAGCATAGGTTATCATTGGTGTTTTTGATTTTAGCCATTCTGACAGGTGTAAGATGGTATCTCAAAATTGTTTTTATTTGCATTTCCCTGATACCTAAGGAAGTTGAACATGTCCTTAAGTATATTTTGGCAATCTGAAATTCTTCTGTTGAGAATTCTCTGTTCAATTCAGTACCTCAATTTTTAATTGTGTTATTTATAATATTAATGTCTTTTTTCTTGAGTTCTTTATATATTTTGGAGATCAGATTTTTGTCTGATGTGGGGTTGGTGAAGATCTTCTCCCATTCAGTAGGTTGCCTTTTTGTCTTAGTGACTTGTGTCCTTTGCTTTACAGAAGCTTCTCTGTTTCAGGAGGTCCCATTTATTTCATTGTTGTTCTTATTGTCTGTGCTATTGGGGTTATACACAGGAAGTGGTCTCCTGTGAATGGATAAAGTGTGGCACATCTACACATTAGAGTACTACTCAGTGGTAAAAAAACAATGACATCTTGAATTTTGCATGCAAATAGGTGGAAATAGAAAACACTATCCTGAGTGAGCTAACTCAGACCCCCAAAGATGACTATGGTGTGTACTCACTCATTAGTGGACCCTAGCCATAAACAAAGGACATTAAGCTTATAGCTCACAAGCCTAGAGAAGCCAAAAAGCAAGGTGAACCCAAATAAAAACATATACAGGTCCTCCTGGAAATTGGAAGCAGACAATATCGCCAGGCAAAAGTTGGGTGGGGGGAAGGGGAGAGGGGAGAAAGAAGGGAGAAGGGGAGGGCTGGGGAGAGCTTGGGGTAGTGGGATGGTTGAGATGGAGGAAGGACGGATATGGGAGCAGGGAAGACGATATCTGAAATAAGGGAGGCATTTTGGGGTTGGCAAGAGGCTTGGCTCTAGAGGGGTTCCCATGTGTCCATGGGGATGTCCCCAGCTAGGACCCTGGGCAGTGGAGGAAATGGTTACTGAACTGGCCTTGTCCCGTAGTCACACTGATGAGTATCTCGAATATCATCATAGAATCTTCGTCTGGCGACAGATGGAGATAGAGACAGAGAACCACATTGGACCACTGGACCGAACTCCCGAGGTCCAGTTGAAGAGCAGAAGGAGGCAGAAGATGAACAATGAAGTCAGAAACACGATGGGTTGTTCCACCCACTAAGACAGTGTGCCTGAGTTAATGGGAGCTCACCAAATCCTGCGTGACTGGGACTGAATGAAAATGGAATCAACCTGGACTCTCTGAATGTGGCTGACAATTGGGGCAGACTGAGAAGCCAGTGATAATGGCACTGGGATTTGTGTCTACTGCATGTACTGGCTGTTTGGGATCCTATTCTATTTGGATGCATACCTTCCTAAGTCTGGATGGAGGGGGGAGGGCCTTGAACTTCCCACAGGGCCCGGTACCCTGCCCTCTCTTAGGACTGGAGGGTGAGGGGGAGAGGGTAAGATGAGGATCAGGAAGGAAGTAGGAGGTTGGGAGGAAGTGGAAATTTTGAATGGTATTATTTATGAAGTAATAAAAAATTGTTAGTTAAAAAATTAATAAAATGATGAGATTACTCAGAAGAAAAACATATTTTCAATGGTATGGCCTGCCTGGTTCTTATATCATGGGCTGGTTCCCTGGAGTGTGGCTCATGTATTGTTGACTGAATGGTACTGGGAAACCACATGTTATGGTTCTACTCATTTAGTGTGTATATGGTACTGCAAACCCTCAGATCCTTCCCACAATAGTATGAAAAGTTCACAGAAATTTGAAGTTCACGTTCACATTCATTCACAACCATTTTCCTCATGGCTCCAAATATAGGGATGTTGCAGTCTAATTTCTTAATTCTAAGAAGTTTGGAACAGTCTCCCAAAGAGAACAAAATACAAGGAAAAATTAATTTGCCTACATTAATACCACTACCAGTGTAAAACATAGAAAGCAGTATCTGCACCCTACCAGGGCAGCAGAGTAGAATGGATTTTGTTGTTGGAGATGCAGGTGAGAGGACCCTAAGGGTATTAGATCAGGAGAGTGGATAACCTGGTGCTCTGCTTTATATTTCCCCTGCAGAAATCGGGAGAGAGTGTCCTGCACCTCATTTGGTCAAAACAGTAGTACCTGGCCCTAGTAGTGACAGTGCTTGGGAGTTAGACCATAGGATCTGAGAATGGGAGAATTGACCTTTCCCCTTAATGCAAGCTCAATTGGGTAAGCTACCTGACACAGAGATGGAGAGCTTGCCGCAGCAGTGATGATGAGGAAAAGCTACCCACCCAGCTCAGCTACCACCCAGGCCCAGAACAAGGGCTATGAGTTAGTTCACCATAACACCCACTACATCTATGAACTGGTGGAACATGTGAAAATGAAAGCCTACAATCAAAACTGCAGGATCTGTATGACCCAGGACAACAACAGGATATCCAAGACAGGGTCCATTATCGGTAATATAGCAGAAGCCTGAGGGCTCAAGCCAGAGCAATGACACATAGCAATGAACACATACAAGTAAAGATGAATAGCCTAATTGGAAAACTTGGAGAGAGCAGGAATGCAAGGATTAAGTGTGAGAGCCAGACTAGGAGAATTATCATAGCAAGTCTGAGCTATTGGCCAAGAAGCCCTGTACCTCATCTGTTAACACAATAGAGCCAGCCTTGTTTGTGGAGGTGTGGATGAGCCAGTCCTGAGGCTGTATACATGGGAAAACTGCCCACTACTTATCTTTCATGTGGTGGTGTGTGAGGATGAGAGATGCCTCCCTTATTCCTTACCACTTACTGCCTTCAAAGAAAAGAGTGCTGACCCTCTCTGTTATAAGATGAAGCACTTAAGAAAGGGTTCCAGTCCCAGATTTAGGCAAAAACTAGAATTGTATGGTGGTTGAATATGTGGGTGAATCAGTCCTGATGTTATGAGTAAATAACTTTTTCCCATTACTCATCTTACATAAGGTGTCATGGATGGAGGAGAGATAATGGAAGGTTATCAACCATCAGTGCCTGAGACAGGTGGAGGCACTTGCCCTGTGATCATAAAAGCCAGAGGGCTATTCAAGCCCCTTTTACCTGCAGCAACACCTGGTAGAGCAAACCCTGTCCCTCACCTGAGCAGCACAATAGAGATGGTGTAGGTGTGGGGGAGCAAACCCTGAAGGTATGAAAACAGGACCACTGGCTCCATCTCTCAGTCATTACTGCAAGTGGTAATTTAGATGGGACAATGCATCAGTGCTGGAGAACTCACCCAGGTGGTGAGGATAGAGGAGGTCTGACAGCCAAATCAGCCCTAGAGTTGCCCAGGCTCAGAATCATGGTTATTACTTGGTCCACTGCAACATCCTCCCCATCTATGATCTGCTAGAGCATGTGAATAGACCTGACCCATAGATCTATAGCTACAGGATCTTCGCAACAGTATGACAACAGGATATACAAGAAGAGTTCTAATGAGGGCCCAACATCTATGTTGTAGTAGAAACCTGAGACCTCAAATAAGACCAATGACTCTTTGGAAGGAACACTTGCAATTGAAGATGTATGGACAAAGGATGTGCCATGTGATACACTGTGTCACACTGCATCCTCAAAAAAGAGATTTTTATTTTTCATTTTTTCATGATGTGAGAGTTCTTTTTGTCTTTGTGTTGCTTCTATTGGTTAATGAATAAAGAAATTGCCTTGGTCTGTTGATAGGACAGAACCTGTGTAGGCAGGGAAAGCTAAACTGAATGCTGAGAGGAAGAAGGCAAAGTCAGAGAGACACCATGGAGCAGCCACCAGAGTCAGACATGCCAAAACTTTGCCAGTAAGCCACTGTCACATTGCAATACACAGATTAAGGGATGTGGGTTAAATTAATATGTAAGGGTTAGACAATAAGAAGTTAGAGCTAGTGGGTCAAGCAGTGATTTAATTAATACAGTATCTGTGTAATTCTTTTGGGTCTAATGTAGCCAGGCTTCTGGGAACCAACAAACAGCTTTCTCCTTCTAACATTTTCACTTAAATTTTCTTTTACTTTGGGGTGAGGGTACAGGAGCAGAAGGAATTTGTGAAGAGATGGGATATTAATGAAATCAAGATACATGATGTAAAAGTCATATAGATTAAATTTAAAAAAAATAAAAAAGAATTATGGGTTAATTTAAGTTATAAAACTAGTTAAAAGTAAGGCTAAGCTAAGTCAGAGCATTTATAAATAACAATAAATTTCCATGTTATTATTTGCTATCTGGGAGCTCTTACAGGAATCTGCAACTGCATTTGGTGTCCAGTGTGCAGTATATCCATAGTACTGCTCAATGTGTGCAGAGGCATGCCTCCTTTAAGAGGTCCTGATATGAACACCTATGGTATAGAAGGTTCTTCTGTTTATGTGTTGCCTTCATTGATTGAATAAAGAAACTGCCTTGGCCTTTTGATAGGGCACACTTATGTAGGTAGAGTAGACAAAACTGGATGCTGAGAAGAAGAGCAGAGTCAGGCAAATATAATGGGCCAGGCAGTAATTAAATTAATACAATTTCTGTGTGGTTATTTTGGGTGTAAGCTAGCCAGGACCAAAAGCAGGTCCTCTCTCCTTCAACAATTGGCCCCTCAGTGTGGTTGACTGACTCCACGTAAAATCTGAGAGAGCTTCAAAAACTATACAGAGTTCAAAAGAGTTTCTGCTATTTGTTGGTGGAGTATTGCAGCTTCTTTAAGAGAGATTTCCCTGATTCAGCTGTAGTAAAATAAAAGCCATGCAGCTTTAAAATAAGGCTTCCTGGGCCCTGCTGCTGGTACAAACTCCAGCTACAGAGCATTCGTGAGCCTGGGTATTTGTTTGCCCACTCAGGGTTGTGAAGAAAGCACTCTGAGACCATGCTAGTGGCTCAGCACTCCCTGCCTGTGCAGACGCTGGGGTCAGGCTTAGGCAGGTAGGAGAGAATGGCAGATTCCTAGCACCATACACAGAGATATTTCCAGGCTGTGCAGTGCTCTGTGTGGCAAATTTGGCTGTAACTCAAATAAAAAGAGTTTATGTGCTGCATGCTCATTCTCAGAGTTAAAGTGCTGAGCATGACTCCTACCTGGTGGATCCAAAGGTAGCAGAAATGGTATGTCCACCATTTTGAAATTGGAGAGAGGTGGAGCCAACATTCAGAGCCGCTGCAACCAAACTGCTTAGCATTTTAAAAGCTCTTCAAGACAGTAGAGAATTACAGACAATGCAATAAGGACAGACTCAGACATAAAAGACCTCTAAATGGGTCATAGTGTTAGATAAATGTACGTAGACTTGGGAGAGAAAACAAAAAGAGTATATAGTCATAAAATAAAGTTAATGCTTTAAGAAAAAGGGTAAAATCTTTAAAGAGAAAGAGTGCAGATAATCATAAAGAAAAAAAGCCATATAAAAATGGAAAATTCACAGAATGTCTGGATTATATATTTTATTGTGTTTTCTTTAATTTTTTTGACTGTGAAAGGGCTAAATACACATTGACATTTTATTGTGTGGTCTGCTAAGCTAAGCCAGCATATATGTTCTAATTGTATCTTGACTTCAAAATTTTGGTCTAAGGATATGATGCTTTGGAAAAGAGGTTCTTCTTTTGTTTTCATAGAGGATGAGATCCTGTGGATTCCTTCTAGACCAATATGGTATGATAGACCATGCCCTCCTGAAAGGTTTCCGTGAACACCTTCAGAAAATTACTTTACTCAACTGCCTACTGAGATAAACCTGGCACACAGGATATACCATGAAAGACCTGATTAACAGCACCCCCATATGCTGAAGAAGTTTGGAGAGAAAAGACTATGTCAATATTCCCAAATATTATTTATAAATGTTCTTTTACATTTAAAGAGGGATATGATATAGATATAAATAATTTACATTGGTATAAATTTTGTTTTATTGATATAAATTTAAGGTCAATTTTGTTATATATATATGTGTGTGTGTGTATGTATTTCTGATCTTGATTAAGGTATTGTGATTGTGTAGTTCATTTAAAAATATAATGTATAATTAAGAAATATAGGTTAATAGTCATCCATAATAGTCACGTTTGTAGTTATGTTAGTTAGATTTTCTAGATATATAGAGATATATTTTAGTTAGATAGGCATTCTTCATATCTCTCAAAGAATATGGCATTTAATGTTTTAATAACTTAGGGCTTTTTATGACGTCTGCTCCTGGCAGCACCAATCTATTTCAAGAGAAAAATGGGCATTGAAGAGGCTCCTTTATGGAGTTTGTTAGCCATTTAGGAAAGAAACTGTTCTTGCCTGGACTGTTCCATAAACAGGACATGAAGAACCTGCAGAGAGAGGATGGCTGAACTTGCATAAAGGTGAGATAATTCTTTAGGGTTCCTGCTTCATGAAAGAGTCTTTGAGACATTCTGCATGATAGAGAAGAAAGTGACTGAACTGTCTTTGAAATTTCCTGCTTCATGGAAAAATCTGCTGAATACTATGGACCTATAGGCTGAAGAGAGATGTCCCAATGATACAAAATAACTGGTTGACTGTCCAGGAAGCAAGATGTCTCTGTCATTTGAAGAGTTTTGGAAGTTGCTTACATCTTGTTTACTTATTATTATTATTATTATTATTATTATATCCTGCTGAAGTCTTTGATGGACTTGAAGAATATATAGATAGTTATAGTTTTCCATTGTTATGATAAAAGATAAAATAGATATAAATATTGTAACTGTAATTCTTGCTTGATAACTGTTTTGGTATATGTAATTTTACTATGTTAAAGTGAAAGCCTTTCTTTTTTTGTTTAAACTGAAAAAGGCAATTAAGTGTAGGGGGTTCTTCTGTGTTGCTTTCATTGGTTGAATAAAGAAACTGCCTTGGCCTTTTTACAGTGCAGACTTAGGTAGGCAGAGCAGACAAAACTGGATGCTGAGAAGAGCAGAGTCAGGCAGATGCCATGAAACTCTTTCTGAGACTGACACTGGTTACCATCTTTCCTGGTAAGCCTCAACCTCATGATGAACACCGATTGGTAGAAATGGGTTAGATCAAGATGTGGGAGTTAGCCAAGAAGAAGCTAGATATAATAGGCCAGGCAATAATTAAATTAATACAATTTCTGTGTGGTTATTTTGGGTGTAAGCTAGTCGGGATCAAAAGCCAAGCCTTCTCTCCTTCAACACAGCTGTTTATTGCTTTTGTTTCATTATCCTTTAAAAATTTTAAAGTCAACAAAGCCACATACAGGATCCAGACACCCTATGTATTTTCCATCTTTAAGTGGCTCTTTTTTGACATTATTTTTTCAATGTCTTAATGTCATTATTTTTAAACCTTTTTTCTGTAACTATATCAACTTTCACTTTTGCTCAGTCTCTAAGCTTATTCAGTCATATTGTGTCTGTTTTACAATTCTTCTTGTTCTGGTCTGAAATTTTACCAATTTTCCATCTAGTGAACCAGTATATTATCAAAAGTAATTGATAGTAAAAGAGACTAAAGTTGCCTGTGCTTTTGAGTATTGCATGGACCAACAATATGCAAAAATGCCTGACTGTCTTGACTATTACAATTAAATGATGCAATATCTCATGGTAAATAATAGCTACACTTGAATATAGAAATTTAAAGGTACATTAAATTTTGAGTTATAAACATATTTGTTGCAGTTACTCAATGGCCTTGTAAGTCTCCTGGTTAATTGTTGGCATATTGTATAGTTTAGATCTATCTTTGAAGAAGATCATATCAGGCAGTGATTATTTAAAAGTGTGTGTTTATCATTCATATTTCAAGATGCTTGTTCACCAACTGTTATTCTGTATGAGTGGATGACTTCACCTGCTTTGCCACATAGTGAAACTACTGTGGTTCTCAAAGTTACTTAACATTTGTTTTCTAGGGTGGTAGTCACTGCAGTTTGGCTGACATGATCAAACTGCTAATGCAATGTATACAATATTAATGTACATACTAATGAACCCATCACTAAATGTTAAGGTTGGGATCCAGATCTTAGCTCCAAGTATTTCCTGTGTTCATATTTATTCTGATTCTCACTTACTCATTTTCCTAATCAAATAAAACTCTTTTTTTTAGTTTAAAGATAATATTCATTGGGTGGGCCTACTGGTGATGAGAATTCATTTATATAGCTAGTAAACTCTAATTCAGTGTGTATGACACATATCATACAACCAAGATTATCTAGTATACAGTAGTCTTAGATAAGTCAGCTAAAGCTGCCTTTGTGAATTTGCCTAAAATTAGTTTATTTCTAAGCTAACATGAAGAACTCCAAATTTTATAGTGGTAGTTATCCTTTAAATTGTCTCAAAATTTGACTTTTATTTATTTATGCAATTTGTTTATACACTAAGGAAACCACAATCATATTTTTTAGAAACAGAAAAGTCCCTGGCAATAAAATTACTGGTACTTATCCTTGGAACTCATAATGTTCAGAGTAGCCAGAGATAGGTCTCACTCCTCCAGTACCCCTGGAGTGGTTTGTCAAGTTGCTATCTTGTCAGCCTCTGAAAAAACATTGCAAGATGAAATTCCTTGAGAAATTCTGATTATTTACCTAAAAGTTTATGTTTGTGCCACTGTCTCATCGTGTACTGTATAATGCTTAGATTATAAAATGTCCAAAATTCCTTATCAACTTTAGTATCAGTTGAGTAAGCCTAGAGCAAAAAACTAACTGTGCAATCTCTCCCTCACACCCATGAAGTCAATGTGTATGAATGTTAGCCATTTATTTGATGGAAAACTTATGTTTTATTGGTAGAATAAATTTGTTTTAGTCATCTGTGATGAAAACTGTTTCTGTACAATAAGGAAAATGTATTACATACACTTATAAACTACTACTAATATCTCCAAATAAATTAAGATGCCCATTGTATCTACTAGGGCAAAATGCTGAAACTGTTGCTTCCACTTTATAAAATCTCATTCAAAGTCTGATTAACCTTGCAATTGGGCAGGTCTAAAATTCTCAGTAGGGCAAGGCTATCATATATTTAAGTCAAGTTCACAAACATATTTACATTACACCAAGTTCTGGAAGCTACTGTTTTTCAGAGTAAAGAGCTATTGGTTTGTGCATTATCAGGATGGTATTAGATTTGCTCTAAATCAACAAAGTTGATATTGTGACTCTTGACCTGTGACCTGATCAAGACATTGTCCTTGTGACAAATAAGCTTTATCTTGTTTAATTACCCAAGAAAAATCTTACTTATTCAAAATTTAAATCTCTTAAATTATCCTCTTCTGATTTTGGCTGAATCAAAAGCAGTCTTTTCAGATAATGAGACAAATCAGTAAGTGTAACATACTATATATGATTTGTCTTGTCAACATTCTATTTAATTTTCAGTGTTAAGAATTGAAAGATGTATATCTATACACACACACACAAATTTTCAAGAAGATAAAAGGATATTTTGATATCCACACCTCTGAAATACTTCTCCACATCGACCAATTTTCAATATCGTGCTATTCTCCCACCAGTATAAAACACAATTTGTTTTACTACATTCACCCCAAACATAGAAGACTTTCACTGTCTTTTTGCCAATTAAAGAATCCTGCTGCACTGGCCAGAGGATTTGCATATTGCACCCCAGGGAAAATCTTCCCTTACAAGTCCTCAGTAAAAACTCAACTGTACTCTTTCCTTGACTTATTACCTTCCTTAGTTCTAATTCTCTAAATGAGGCTTTGAATGAAGCTGTAGGGGCTGCTGCTGATCTGGTTTTCTGATAAGCAGAGAAAGATGAAGAACAATAATGGGAAGAGAGGTGAGTGCAGGTGCTTCCAGCTGCCAAAGTCCCTAAGTGAGTTCTGTTCACATGTTAAGATGGCAATTCCTGTCTTCCAGAATGAGGTTGGAAGTATAGGTCTCTGTCCTGATCAGGAGATCCATCCGGAGGGGTAAGTATATGCCTGGCTGCCCAGCCGGCCACCCCAGAAACAGAGTATAGGCACCCTCAAATGCCCTAGACTTTCTAGCCATTCAGTGGGGCTTCTCCCTGGCTACTGGCTTTCTCTGTTTATCCCATCTCAGCTTGAACCCAAGAAAGCCTTTCCATCTGCAGAGTCCAAGGATCCCCCAACTCAGCCTGCTTCAGGGCTGAGAGTCTTGGGACAGAGTGGTAAGTGCTACTGCAGCAGGGATTCCTTTGTTCCACATGACCCTGCACATACCAAACCAGCCCTTTTGTCTGCGAGGTCCTTGGCCAGCAAGAGGCCCTGCTCCTGTACCAGGAGATCCATGGGGGGTAAGTGTGTGCCCTCCTGGCCGGCTGGACATCCTGTGAACTGAGTACAGGCCCCCTCCAATTCCCTAAACATTACAGGCTATTCAGTGGGGTGTCTCCCCGGCTACTGGCTTTCTATAGATACTCCATCCCTTCTTGCCCCCAAGCACTCCTTACCATCTGCAGAGTCCTTAGATCCCCACCACAGCTTACTTCAGAGTGGAGGGGATTTGAGAGCCAACTCCAGTGCTGAGGGGACCTAAGAAAGGGCAGACCAAGAAAACCCCCCAAGTACACAGTTAGCCACAGCAAAGTTTGGACCAAGATGCAAGACTCTCCTGACCGCATTTGAAAGAAGAGATGGGCAGGCACCAATGCGAGAATTCCTCCAACAATCTGAAAAGCAACATGATAACACCAGAATCGAGCGAATATACAACAGGAAGACTTGAACAACCTAATACAGAAGAAGTAGAAGAAATCGACTATAAACCTAACATTATGAAACAGGATGTGGAAAAACTCCTTTGAAGAAATGGATGAGAATACTAACAAAAAGTTAGAAGAAATGAATAAATACCTCAAAGATACCCAATAAAATCAAGAAAAAGTAATCAAGCAGGTAATGAAAACAGTTCAAAACTTGAAAACTGAAATGGAGGCAATGAAGAAAACACAAACTGAGGGATGGTTGGATATGGAAAATCTGGGTAAATGAACAGGAACTACAGAGATAAGTATAACCAACAGAATACAAAAGATAGAAGAAAGAATCTCAGACGCTGAAGATACCATAGAGGAAATAAACTCATTGATAAAAGAAAACAGCAAATCCAACCAATTCTTAACACAAACATCCAGAAAATCTGGGACACTATGAAAAGACCAAACCTAAGAATAATAGGGGTAGAAGAAGGAAAAGAATTACAGCTTAAAGGCCCAGAAAATATATTCAACAAATTATAGAAGAAAATTTTCCAAACCTAAAGAAGGATATTTCTATGAAGGTACAAGAAGCATACAGAACACCAAATAGACTGAATAAAGAAAAATTCCCTTGCCATATAATAATCAAAATACAAAACATACAGAATAAAGAAAGACTATTAAGAGCTGCAAAGAGAAAAGGTCAGGTAACATATAAAGGTAAACCTATCAGAATTACACCTGACTTCTCTATGGAAGCCATGAAAGCCAGAAGGTCTTGGATAGATGTGCTGTAGACACTAAGAAACCACAGATGCAAGCCCTGAGTACTATACCAGCAAAGCTTTCTTTCACCATCAATGAAGAAAACAAGATATTCCAGGACAAAAACAAATTTAAACAACACGTAGCCACAAACCCAGCCTTACAGAAAGTACTAGAAGGAAAACCACAACTCAAGGAAGCCAACAACAGCCATAATAACACAGATATCTAACAACCCTCCACCAACACAACTCAAAGAAGGGAAACACACAAACTCTACCATCAAAAAATACAACTGGAGTTAAAAACCACTGGTCATTAATATCACTTAGTATCAATGTGTTCAATTCACCAATAAAAAGACACAGGTTAAGAGAATTGATACGAAAACAGGATCCAGCATTCTGCTGTTTACACACCTCAACCTCAAAGACAAATACTACTTTAGAGTAAAGGTTGGGAAAAGGTTTTTCAATCAAACTGACTTAAGAAATAAGTGAATGTGACAATACTGATATCTAACAAAATTGATTTCAAACTAAAATCAATCAGAAGAGATGGAGGACACTTTATACTTATAACAGGAACAATTCATCAGGATAAAGTTTCAATCCTGAACATCTATGCCCTAATATAAAAGCACCTACATATGTAAAAGAAACATTACTGGAACTCAAAGCACACATCAAACCCCACACACTAATAGTATGAGTTTTCAGCACTCCTCTCTCACCAATGGACATGTCAACCAGACAGATACTTAACAGAGAAATAAGTGAAAAGAGGTAATGAATCAAATGGACTTAACAGACATATATAGAACATTTCACCCAAATATGAAAAAAAAATCCTTCTTCTTAGCACCTCATGGAACGTTCTATAAAATTGATCACATACTCGGTAAAAAAGCAGACATCTACAGATACAAAAAAAATTAGAAAGAACCTGTGTCTTATCAGATCACCATGAAACAAAGTTAAAATTTAACAACAATTCTACACCCCCACCCAGAAAGCCTACAAACTCATGGAAACTGAACACTCAACTGCTGAACCACCCCTGGGTCAGGGAAGAAATAAAAAAATTAAAGTCTTCCTTAAATAAAATGAAAATAAAGACACAACATACCCAAACCTATGGGACACTATGAAAGCAGTGCTAAGAGAAAAGGTCATAGCACTAAGTGCCCACATAAAAAAATAACAGAGAACGCTCACATTAGAGACTTAACAGCACACCTGAAAGCACTAGAAGAAAAGAAGCAGACTCACCCAGGGGGAGTAGAAGACTGGAAATAATAAAAGTGAGGGCTTAAATCAACAAAATAAAACAGAAACAATCCAAACAATCAATGAAACAAAGAGTTGGTTCTTTGAGAAAATCAACAAGATTGACAAACCGCTATTCAAACTAATCAAAAAGCAGTGAGAGAACACTCAAATTAACAAGATCAGAAATGAAAAGGGGACATAACAACAGACAATGAGGAAATTCAGAGAATGATTAGGTCTTACTACAAAAACCTGTATACAACAAAATTGGAAAATGTAAAAGAAATGAACAATTTTTAAAGATAAGTACTATATACCAAAATTAAATCAAGACCAGGTGAACAATTTAAATAGACCTATAAGTCATGAGGAAATAGAAGCTGTCATAAAATCTCCCAACCAAAAAAAGCTTAAGAACAGATAGTTTTAATGCAGAATTCTACCAGAACTTTCAAGAAGAGTTGATACCTATATCTTTAATGTTTTTCATGTAATAGAAACAGAAGAGTCATTGCAAAACTCTTTTTATGAAGCTACAATTATCCTGATACCAAAACCACACAAAGACTTGACCAAGACAGGGAATTACAGACCAATCTCCTTCATGAACATTGATCCAAAAATTCTCAATAAAATACTGGCAAACCAAATCCAAGAACACATCAAATAAATTATCCATTATGTTCAAGTAGGCTTCATGCCAGAGATACAGGGTTGGGTCAACATACAAAAAACTATCAATGTAATCCATTATGTAAATAAACTGAAAGAAAACAAAACCATACAATCATTTCTTTAGATGCTGAAAATGCATTTTACAAAATTCAATACTCCTTTATGATAAAGGTTTTTGGAGCGCTTAGGGATAAAAGGATAATGCCTAAAAGTAATAAAAAGTAATATATAGTAAGCCAACAGCTAAAATCAAATTAAATGGAGAGAAACTCAAAGCAATTCCACTAAAATCAGGAACAAGACAAGGCTGTCCACTCTCTCCATATCTCTTCAACATAATGCTTGAAGTTCTAGCAATAGCAATATGATAACATAAGGGGATCAAGGGGATTCAACTTGGAAAGGAACAAGTCAAACTTTCGTTATTTGCAGATAATATGGTAGCATACATAAGTGACCCCAAAAACTCTACCAAAGAACTGCTGCTGCTGATAAATACCTTCAGGGATGTGGCAGGATACAAGACCAACTCAAAAAAAAAATCAGTAGCCCTCCTATACACAAAGGTTAAAGAAGCAGAGAGGGAAATCAGAGAAATTTCACCTTTCATGATAGCCACAAATAGTATAAAGTATCTTGGGGTAACATTAACCAAGGAAGTGAAAGGTCTATTTCACAAGAACTTTAAGACTTTGAAGAAAAAAATTGAAGTCAACACCATAAAATGGAAGGGTCTCCCATGCTGTTAGATTGGTAGGATCACATAGTAAAAATGGCAATTCTACCATCGGCAATCTAAAGATTCAATGCAATCCCCAACAAAATTCTTCACAGACCTTGAAAGAATAATAATCAACTTTATATGGAAAAATAAAAAAACCCAGGATAGCCAATACAATCCTATTCAATAAAGGGCCTTCCGGAGGCATTACCATCCCTGACTTCAAACACTATTACTGAGCTACAGTAATGAAAACAGCTTGGTATTGGCATAAAAACAGAGACGTTGACCAATGGAATTGAATAGAAGACCCGGATATTAACACACAAACCTATGAACACTTGATTTTTGCCAAAGGAGCTAAAATTATACAATGTAAGAAAGAAAGCATCTTTAACAAATGGTGCTGGCATAACTGGATGTCTACCCATAGAAGACTGAAAATACATCCATATCTGTAACATGAGGGCTAGCTTGTTGGGGTTTCTGTTCTGTCCAGTACCCCACAGCCGGCAAGCCCCAAAGAAAATCACACAGAGAGTCTACATTAGGTTATTAACTGATTGGCCCATTATCTCAGGCTTCTTACT